>VZTX01001593.1:98209-123314 GCA_013400915.1 Pardalotus punctatus
CGGCAGATGTTTATCTCTTAAGGTGTTTATACCACTGCCTGCCATCCTCTTTGCAGAGGCAACCACCAGAACCATAAATATTATCTCCAGTAAACGTAAAAGTTGTCTGCTGCCTTTACTGTGAGCATTTAGATTTAAAAGGGACAGTGCCTTAACGGGGCTCTTCTCTTAAGGAAATTAACTTTTTATCTCAAAGACAGCTAATTTAGCTCTCACCACCTTTTCTTCCACTCCCAAGTACCTTCTTATCTCGGGTAATCAGGATGTAGGGATTCCCAGTCTATCTCTCTTTATAGCTCCCTTTCAGTAGTGTTACTGTTTGAACTTCATACCCTGGATTAAAGGGCCAGCACACCAGCTCAGGAAGCGGTTCTAGGTACGAGGTAAATATGCAAGTTACTTAACAGCCCATATATGAACTCAATTACATCCTTCATCTCTTAAGATATTAATAAAAAGGTTTGACTTTGATCTTGAATTAAGCAATACCTACTTATAAATCAATGTACCATGTGATTTTATTAGTAGCAATAATTAGTGGTTAACTAATTTACAGTGAATACAAGGTTGGAAAGCTTTAAAAACCAGTGCCAGGCTGGGACATATTTCTCACATATATTATCTGAATTACATGGAGGAAGCCTGGATTTTTAATCAGGGAGGTGCAGTGAGGATATGCAAAAGCTGTTTCATTAAATAGGATACATGCAAGTATTTAACAAATAAAAGCATGTACATGTGTCATTTTTTATTATTCCATCCACTCATTTTAGTCTAATATCAAAACTAAATCTAGAGTAAAAGTTATAGTATTTGTGTACTAAAATCGAAAGGCATATGTGTACATTTCAAAAGAAATATAAGTAGGCACCAGAAGTTATTTTTACTGTAAACACTCTTCATATGTTCCCATGTAGAATGTAATGTCTGCATAACAACTTCTCAAATGTCCAAATTCTCTCCTATTCCCATAGTGGAGAACAGATGTTGTCCTGCTTTTTATTATGTTAATTTATCAATCATACTTAGGCTGAATTATGAAATCAAAGTGATCGAAAATGTTACTTAAGCTTGGATTCTATTTCTGTATCTTTAAAACCTTTCCTACTTCTTTCAGAATGAACATTTCATTATTCTTTGCTTGGTTGCAAGGTCAGATTTCCATTTGCAGGTTAAGATGTAGCTGATGCGAAAAAATTCACATTTATAAAGAGCCAACTTATAGCAAGAACTTCGTATCTTTACAGAAACTTGAGATCCATAAATTCAACCATGCTGGGAAGAGCTTTTTGTTTAAAACATTGAGCTAAACAAAATGCAATTAAGGCTAACAAGACAAAAAGCATCTCTCTTGAGATTCATAAATACACTCATGGGAGACTGGAAATAAAGAGAAAATATACTCATGGGAGACTGGAAATAAAGAGAAAAGACCAATGTAATTCTAATTGTGTCTTGCCTAAGATGACCATTTAAACAGATAACTTTTCTCAAAGTAAATTAATTCATCAAGTTCATGCTTTTTTTTTTACCCTTACTTGGCCAAGTGAAGTAAATGAAAATTTTCTATAAGTATATCAAGGCATTAGGTACAGAACTTTTATTCTGCTTTGATGACAAATTGTGATCTGAGTTCTTAAGAATATTAAGAAATACCTCTGCTTCTAAATAAGTCTCATAAAATCATGACACTGCTTTAAGAGAGCAGTTTCTTGCCTTGCTTAAGCAAGATTAGAGAAATTTGAAAGATACTAACTTCATATATGTACAAAACTATGGACATTATTAATGATCTTTGTGTCTTTTCATGCTCTTAAATTTTCACTTGTGAAATCTTTTGGGAAATTTTTGTACCTTACTATTTGTTTTTTGTCTAGTTATCATCTAGATTATTTCAACTTTACATTGTATTTAATTTGATTTTTTAAAAGTGCTTTAAAATCTCACACCCATATGAACCAAATCCATTCTGATTTCTCATTCATATTTCCATGATGGTTCTTGGCGATGAAATAATCACCAGGAGAGAAACCTGAAATTAGCTGAGATGGGAAGGTGGAAGGAACCAGCTACAACCCAGGATGTGCTGGCTGGGTCAGAGCTGGTGTGCCTGACAGAGAGCAGTTCTACCCAAGTGGAGCTGGCTGGGGGTTTCCACTGAAATGCTCTTTGATCAGGAGAGGCCATCTCAACAAATCCCAAACTTATCAATTCCAGCTTTCACTGGCTGATGTTCTGACTCACGGATGGAGTTCTCTGAAATACTAATTTTTGGAATGAGATAATTTCTTTGTAAGAGAATAATGTAAAAATTATTGGACTTCATCAAATATAACCTGGGAATGAACTATGGTTTGTATTAGATTATTTCTTACCTGACTTCCCTCGGTAGCTCATATGAACTAGATAGAGTAAGCTGCTAAACTGGGGCACAATAAAACCAGAATTACTGCTGGTTTTAGCTCTAAAATTCTTATGCATATTTATGAGATTAACTTATTTTGTCATCCCATGCCTTTGTAGAATAGAGGTGATGCTTACCTGCTTCAGAGGCTGCTGTGGAAATTAAATTCTGCAACATATTTGAGATACTCAGATCAAATAGTATCAGACAAGGATTTACCATGGTAGATAAAGATTATAGAACTGAACAATCTTGATGGGAACCAAAAAGAAACATTCTAGTTTCTTTCTCAGGATTAATCTCCTGAGACTCAGGACTGATCTACGGATATGGAAGGCCACTGGCCATATGTCAGCCGAGCCCTACTTTCTTACACAGCCTGTACAATAAAGTTCCCAAATTGATCCATATGTATTCCTGACATTCCACAGCACAGCTCAGCACACATTAGGCAAGAAGATGTTTCACAACTTTCTGGATTTTTACCTCAGGTAAGCTAAATGAATTTATTACTGAAAATATTTGTGTCTTTGAGCTATACATGCCCAAATTATTATAACATGTAGATCTTCACTTTCTATGCTTACTAAGAAAATAGCAGACAATATTAAATAGTTTCTTCCTAAACAGAAGAACCTGTTTGAAAATCAGTGACACAACTGGAATATAATTATTATTTTAATTTAAATACTGCTACATATAACAATTGTGCAACTAATTATTTTGGATTTCATGAGTATAGATCTAATATGGATTTTGTTTTGTATTTGTGAAATCTGCAGCAATTTTTTTCCAGCTATCCACTGGATTTCTAAACTTAACTCCTGAATTAATGTATTATATCATCAAGTTATAATGAACAAGAGACACTCAATAATTGAATCGTAAATCTGCATCTTCAGAGTTCCCAGATTTATGTTTACTTTTCCTTTCTCCTCACTTTCTCCATTTAGTCCTCCTTTCCTTTTTTCCTGGTGGCTTAACATTTCCATTACACATTTATAAGGAAAATAAGTACCACTAGGAGAAATTTAGAGGGGAGTGGAGCTTCTTTTATTTCATCTGAATACAGTCAGTCACTCATTCAGCTCCAGCCACAATATCTGCTTGAGCTAATTATCATTTACCTAATTCAATCTGCAATGTGCTGCTGAGGTGTGAGGTTTGAGATCCAGACGTGTTTCCCCACACTTAGCAGATCATTACAAAGTGAAGGTGGGTGGATTACAGAACACCCCAACTGTTTTCAAAAAAAATCAGGTCTTCTCTTGTATTGCTGTTTTGGCTGCTTCTTCAGGCAAACAAGCTACTTTTAATTTTAAATTGCTGTTACCGCAACAGCACGAATCACACATGGTGACTGACACCAGCAGAGTCTGATGCAGCTCTACAGGAAGCTTGTTGACTGAGGACACCACTCCCCAGTTAAGTCTTAATTCTCAAGATATCATTACCATTTGACTCACCTTCTCTAAAGAAAAGCCAAATCGTACATTTTACGCCAAAAGGCTCTAATCTGCTCAAACAGGCAGTCCAGGGTCTCTGCAGAGCTCACCTCCGTTTGTGTATGTGCGATTCCTGCTGAGGCGGATGGTGCCCCCAGACACCCAGGGGTGGTACAAGGAAATCTGTGCTGTAGCTCAGACACCCACATGCACACACACCTGTACTCCTGCTGCACTTCTGCTTATGCTGCTCTCTTCATCATCCCTCATGACCTGTAATTTTTGCTGAGGTAATTTGCACGCAAATGCACAGCACGGGAAAGTGTCTCTGATCTCTCAAATCTACATACGTCCAGTAAAACATGCACACATCCATTCAGTCACACATACGAGAGAAAGGGAGTAGAAGCACCCACTACAAGCATTTGCACCAACTTGGCATGACTGGGGGATATTTTGATAGATACAGGAGGGAAAGAATATTACAAACCATGCTGCCATTTGAGATATCTTTCATATCTGAAATCCAAAGTACCTTGTTCAAAATATAATTTCCCAATTATGACACTTTTAAAAATAATTTCTTTAGCGCACTTTTCATCCTCCTCATTTAGGTTTTGGGGGTTTGGTATTTTTTAAATATGAATAGACAGGAACAGTGTAGCTCTTCTGGGAAGAGCAGAGCAGAGGCATAGATGAATACTCAGAAGATTGCAGAAGATTTCAGGAAAAAACTGCCTTATTTTCTCTACATACCACCATTTCCTCTCTAAGCACATATCAAAATATTCACTATTCAAGGACAGGTTTTCATGGTCAGCACATCTCCATATGATGTTGTGAGGCTACATCTTTTGTGGGGTGTAAATTAACTTCAACTCATACACATATTTGGCATTGCTTCCTCCGCAAACATATCTTAAATCCTCATGCAGGTGAGTGTAACTGCAAAGCCTTTACATTATGTCTGTGTGTTTTTCCCATTACACATGTAGTCCTATGTACATTCAAGGACACACTGCCTATATCTTCTCTGTCTTTCTCAGAGAATATTACTCATGGCTGCACCTTGTAATGAACTGAGAATTCTTTTGATTTGCACAGCTGTATAGAAGGGCAATGAAAGATGCAAAATACGTTCAGTGATTCCATTTTCTTAAGACTAAGGTATGTTGACAAGTTCAGAAAGGATCAAGTTTATTGCAGATAAAATAGAAGAGAAAAATCAGTAAAAAATGTATTCAAAGGCTTGATTCTCTACTTCAAATCAGTTCATCTATAACCTCTTACATATGTGACAATCTGTCTGATATTCTAGATAGTATTTGATTCCATATTATGCTGCATGAGCAGTGGTATATTTAAAGTACATGTAATTCTACTGTGTGTAATGAATATCACAGCTAATATCACAAGTTATGGAAAAGGGCTAAAGAAATTATTATGTCCTGGGATTGGGATTTTAATTAGCTGAGTATAAAAACATATATAAATTAGGGTGGCTATGTAACACGTGTGCCCATCTTGCACATATTAGTTTTAGTATTGTAGGATTATTTGCAATAAAGGGAAAAGTTGCATTTGCCCATAATAATGCGTAAAAATTGTCTAAAATTGGAATCAGTGACAAGAAGCTATTATCTTGAATCACTATGTGCATTTTTTCTTGGTTAGTTTTCCGCAATTGACACAGATTATGTGAATAGATTATTTCAATTTCCCATGCAGACAGTAATGGAAGGCTGTGTCAGAGCCTTTTTGTTTTGGAGAAGGCAATTTTCATTGGTTTTCCTTTATGTACATAAATTCCTTTATAAATATATGAAATATATGAAATATAAAGTTGACTTTTATAAATAGCCTTTATGAATTAAATATATTAATAACTCCTTTACTATTCCTTTATAAATTAAATAATTTTAAATAGTTGGCGGTAGAGAAAAACGGAAAGTTTTCCTCCAGTGTGGACATTCATTTATATTTTACTCATCTTTTCAAAGCATTTTCTGGACTCACTTGAAAAATGGCAAGAAAAAGCAAGAGGGATTTATAGCAAAATAATTAATACATATTAACCATCTGTCTGTGAAAGCCCAAGGGAGAGATATTTGAGACAGCAAGATGAGGTGAACAGTAAACCCTTTTCCTGGTGGTTGCCTTATGTACTGCTTCAGGCCACTGTGTGAATGCAACATCTCTGCAACCCCATTTCTCTGCCTCCATGCATGGCAATTACAGAAAAGTGCACAGATCTGCTTTCTGACAGTGAGCCTTACTGGTAGCTGGATGGATGAAACTTAGGAGTACCATCATGCTAGGCTTTGGATAAACTTTTAGTAGAGTTGTTGTCCTCCTGTCACACAAAAAACAAAAAACAAAAAATCACCAAACAAAAACAAACAAAAACAAACAAAAACAAAAAGCAAACAAACAAACAGAAAAGCATGCTAGAAGATCGATTAATTGCATTTTAATACAATGATGTAACAGCCAGGTAAATGTAAGTTGCTAATGGTTTGGGATGAGCTGTTAGGACAATGTCTAAGCACAGTCTGGCTATCACATTTTCTCCTAGATTCCTGTGATAAACCTTTCAGGGGCTTATCTCAGCTCTTTTCTTCTACAAATCAAGATAGCAACTTCAGTGTAATCATCTGGCAATTGGTTGCGGCTATTTAGTCTGTGATGGCATCTCTTGAACTAAAGCATTGTTGGTCTCAGACTTCATTTTAGTCCTCTAGTAAACTGGACTAGCATCACAGAAAAATTAAATAAGTCACGTTCTTTGGCCAAGACACCACACATAATCATCAGGGGGTTGAACATCTTTCAAGGGCTGGTTGTCACACAGGAAAATGACAGGTCTGTCTCCCTGAGCCAGACCTGTCAGGTGGTTGGAGAGCCTGGAGGGAATGATATCCCCATGCATAATTTGTTAAATAAGCTGTTTTCCAATTCAATAGCTACATTTTGATTTGGAAAAAGTTATGGTCTGACAAGACCGAAATCAATAATGATCACTGGAAGATAAAAGAGATTTCCACACTCCCTGTCTTGCGTTGATCTGGTGGGTCACAAATTTAGGTTCATTCTATTCTGCAAGGGGAAGTCATGACTGAAGTGTGGGGATGCATCTTGCTAATTCAGCAGGAGCGCATAGTAACGGCATCAGGCTCTTGAAGCACTCTACTTGTCCAGCGTGTCTCAGCTAAGCAGCAGCTGTGCTGCAGTGGCTTCTCCGATGTGGCTCCACTGCTGCTGGCAGTCAGCCAGGGATGCCTCTCCCTAGAATTGTGCGGACCTCTCATTGTGGGGAAGAAGCACCTTTAGCAGGCAATTCCCTGCTACACGGGGTAGAATGTTTCTCCTTCTCTCATGTAAACTGGCCACTCAAGACTCATTTCATCACGGATATAAAGACACAGACCACCTGGAAGATGATTCACCTCACCTTTACAATAGGTGCCAGAAACAGGTGAGATTAATCACCTGTCAGTTTATTGACTGTAAAGGTGATATAGTTGATTGGCACAAGCAGCTTTAGATATTTAAAGTGGTGGCATAAATGTAATTGCTGGTGTGCCTCAAACTTCACTTCTCTATCCCCCAGCCCCATTTGCAGTTGATTACTGGCTGGAATCCTAATGTACATAGCATTTTGAAGGCATACACTTCTTTATCTTCAGTTTTGCAAGAATATGAAGATTCCTTGAGTTACAAAACAGCCTTAGTCAACAGTTCAGTGATAGAGCCATTACACAAATAAACAATCCTGCCCTCACTGTCTAATTAAATCTTTTGCTTAGAGATATGCTAATGCCTCTGAATCAGTTTGACCTGCCTTCTATTAATAAACTTATCAGTAATATATCCATTAACTGATTTAGTTGGTATGCAAGAAGTTAATTATGCAAGGAGACATAGCAGGACCATGTTACAGTGAGATAATGCACACCACTGATATGGTGTAAAACATCATGTGGAACCAAACAACTTCAAAAACCTGAACATTATGTTAAGTTGCAACACTGCATTGTGTAGTCGAAGGAAGTACATTGAAAAAAGATAGTCTGAAAAACCTTCAAAAGAAATTTTTAAAAATACTAATTCTGTGTAAGGATGCTACTGAGTTAATCTGTGGCTAACTCATGAGCTGTACTAGCAGCCATGTTCTGTACAAAATGTTTTAATAATTTCTGTGTTTCTCAGTGGTAATTTCAATGAGTCATTGAATGAATTGGGAATTCACTCCTTCATCACAAACTTCACCGATTCTGGCTTGGAATATCAACCTGTTCTTCCTTCCAGGTGAAAGATGTTTTTCTGTTGTTTTGTCATCCTTAGTGAAATGTATGGGACATCATTCATATATGAAAACCAATCAAATCCCCAAAACTCAAAAACTCATACAAATTCTCCCCTCTGCTATCCCACGGGAAAGAAGAGAGGTAAGGATAAAGCATATGCAAAAATCCTGCCACTGCATCTGAATGAGAACAAAACCTCTGGAACTGCTTCTTGCATTTCTGAAGCAATATGCTGATTTTATACATGAGAATCAAAGTACTTTCCAAAAATAAATTAGTGGATTTTTACAAAATCACATGAAATTATTATTTCTTCCATTTTACTCATAATGGGCAGAGTCTGCAGAAACTCAGTGTCGCAGAGAAAGCCTGGTATAGTGCGAGGGACCCTGACTCCTAGACCTGTGAGAAAAGGCTACAAGACCATTTAAATTCCACCCGTGCTGTTAGGAGACAGCTTATTTCACTTTTGCAATTTATTTTCCTAATTTAATAGCTAGAGGTCATATGTTTAAACAAGCTCCTAATACCTTCTGTTCTTTCCATTTAAGACAAACTTAGTAGCTGATGTAGCTGCAGAAGTTAATACTAACTGTCCTACAAAATATCCTCCTACCTATAGGGACCAGGCATTATATCTTGAGTGGAAATATGAGGATGCTGAGCAACTCTGACAATGAACCCTGGAAAGTAACAGTCAGGAGAAAGAGAGATCTATTTTTACTTTTGTTGTCACATTAACATTTTCAGTTCTTCTGCTGTGACGTGCAGAATGCAGGAACAGACCCCAAAAGAAACCGCTGGTGTTCAGCATTGTGCTCACTGCGGTGGGAGCAGCAAAGGGATGTCTTCCTGCTGAAGAAGAGGCTGACCCTTTAACCTTAGCTGTTCCCACTCACATACAGATATAGAAATGTAAGCTACTCAGCATGATGCCAGTTAATTTAAATTACCTAACATCCCAAAGGGCAGCTCCCTGCTGAGGAGCCTTTTCTTTTCCTTTTCTTTTGACCTTTTAATACAGAGTAACTTTTCACAAGGATAAGTCAGATGGTCAGCTTGGAAGTATTCAGTTTCTGTGGCCTTTGGAGGTTCGTGCAAAAGGTCATCTCAGACTACATTCTGCTGAATAAGGGGTTGGAAAATTGCTAAATTATACTGAATGGACAGATCCTCAGTCTATGTAAAATGATGTAGCTGCAGCATTGTAGCCATTTCACTCCTGCAACTGAGTTATGCAATAACCAAAACTAGATGACCAATTTCCTTCTTCATGACTGCAATTTATTTAATTATTTTAATTTAAGCAACCAGGATCCTGTCAACCCACAGGATTTGCACCATCTTAATCAAATCTTTCTAATGTTTCCTGTTTCCCTGTAATAGACCATGCTGTGCTGCCTGATATGACAGCACTGAATTTGGCTCTTTGGGTCATAAGGTGGAGCAGGACCTTTAAGGCCCAGTAGGTGCATCCCATTAGGCTGCTCTGCAGCACCACAGCATCTTCCCTGTTCTGTGACCTTCTATGGCAAGCTGTTCTTCTATGGCAAGCTGGCACATTAAGGGGTCTCAAACCCCAAGAATACACTGCAAACATAGAAGTTATGCTCATCATTACAAGCAATATTAAATGGGAGAAATTAGAGAGATTGCATGTTTAGGGACGACCCTATAGATCTGTTTGAAAGGCATGTAAATAATGAAAGCAATACAAACCAAAGGTTCATGAAATGTATTTCCATTTTGCACATGAGATCTTTGCCTAGGTATAATTTTGTCCACAATGTGAGAAATAGTAATGCTTTCCTTGTATAGGTAAATGTGAATTGATACTTAACAAATCAAATATCCCACATGTACTTAGACCTGCATTTAGTTTTCTAGACCTTCTCAGTTCTGGGATTTCTACCTCTTTTCTTTATTTTTGCTATTTACACACAATTCTTTTTATGTTCCTGTTCAGATCCCCCTGAACTTGCTGTCAAGACACTGAGCAAATTCAGCTTTGCTTGAAGAGCTAACCTCCATTTCATGATTATCAGCAACATGTGGATCTTGCTACTTAACATTAATTTGCTGAAAGATGATTGTTTACTGCTTATTAGTCACTTGTCTGGCTCCATACTCTGACCTGGTGTGGTTGGAGGGGTTTGCAAAGCTGGCAATACTCCTCTGGCACCTCCTTTGCTGCTGGCAAGTGCCTCAGGCTGCCCGGATGTAGCTTGAACCCTGGGAAGCTGCACCTCTGATGCCTCCTACAAGCTGGTTTTCTCCCTCTGAATTCTCTGTGGAAGCCAGTACTCATTTCAGATGAAGTACAAAAAGGGATTTAACTCATTTTTCTAAGGTTTCTCAAGTTTAATACATTGTTTTATTTGTTAAGAAAAAGTCCCTCTTTTTCAATTAATTTATACAATAGTCCTTTATTCTCTTAGCAGGGCCTCTAGAAGGTGTTAGGTAGCATTTGGAGCTCCTACATAAATAAATCCTGAGGGGCTTGAATCAGACAACAATACTATCTTTTTTTGTTAAGGATCCATGTGGCAATCCCATCTTCCTGGGCTGGTGGGAACTCATAGTAGGAGCTATGTATTTAAAGTGCATAAAACATGCATATAATTTTCTGCTAGAAGGAGACCTTTCTTCCTGTATCATATTATGCCTGTGAAGAAATACATTAAAAACATATTCTGCTTAGTCAGGTGAACATATTTTTTGCTGGAAATTAAAACCTAAACCATAGCTATCTACTTTCAGACTTAGTAAAGAAGGTATGGACTCAGGATCAACGTGAGAATTGATAAGAAGACTGTGAGCTCTGGGCTAGTACACCCAGTTTAAAAATCTGTGCAAGGATGTGCCAGAAAATTCTCCTTGTGTCACTTGCAGATAATTTAGTTATAGGCCTCAGAAGAAAATAAAACGTGTTTTTTCTTCTCTGTTCATGATCTCCTATCAACCGATATTTATCAGTCTTGTTGTGTCCGTACTTTTCCCCCACACCCCATATCCCATATGGATGCTTTCAAAAGCTTTTTGCCTTGAAAGAACCAGGAACACCTGGCCAGGAAATGTTGGACTTAGAGCATTCACAGGAGAAACTGAGGCTCCTGTCTCATAGTAATATGGGTTCCATATGAATTATCAGTATATTCTAAATATATTTACTGCTAAAGCTCATCCCTTTGAGGAAGGACCTTTGGTCTCCTGGCAAAGGGAGGTCTGCACTGGCTCTGTCCATGGCTGTCCCCACTGAGACTGGCCTGGCTGAATCTCCAGGACATCACTTGACCCAGACTGCTTCTGTTTGTCATTTGGCACCCATCTGTTTCCTCAGTTCAAAGTGCTGGAAGTAAGGTGAAGACTGCATTACAGCTCCCAGGACAATAATCTATATAACCACAGCCAGTCTCCTCTCAGAAGGAATGAGCTGGTTTAATCCTAAATATAGCTCAAGAGGAACAGAAATCAATAGATGTAGAGCGTGGATGGTCAGGGGAGTAGTACCTATGGGAAAAAATGCAGGAAGGAAATTACTTGGCACTGGTGTTCAAACCTGTACATTTCCTCTGCTCAAAGAACTTTAATTTGATCAGTTAGGGTCCCCTAAATCTGAGCCCCAGGTGGTCCAGCAGTTTGCAGTAAGTAGTTTAGTGAGATTCGGCTGGGGATGGGAAGAATAAAATCATAATTTCCCCTGTCACAATCTAAAGAAGTAGAAAGCTGTGGTCAGGGATTGAAGCAACTCGCACATGCTAGGGGTCTGCACAGAGGGGGCCCTCTGACACCCACTCACCAGTGGGTTACACCACCTTGCTACACCAATTTACATCCCATTTCAGAGCCCTAAGCTGTCTCTGAAATAAAGTTAAAGTTGAGTTCAAAGCAATAGAGCTGCTTCCAGGAGCTGCTGTGCATAGGGCAGGACTGTCAGGGGAAATAGTGATTTCTCTTTGAAGTCCTGCTGCTAGATGGATGCTGATTGTCTCATGTTACTGTAAGCATCAAGTAACTTAAAAGCAAACTCTCAATTTACTGAGCAGAGGACAACAGGAGAGGCAAAAATATTTGTCAGCAGTGCTAATGACTTTCCTGTAAGGCCCGTGTGTCTAGAAAACCAAAGACCTGCAAGTAAAATTGATTTCTAGAAATAATTTTCCAAGAAAACAGATACAATGACACTGAGTACCAATCAGATTATTGGCAAGACAAACAAAACCATACCTAGGCAAATTAATTTCTCATTAAGTGAAATATATATCATTTGGGGTTTGGGTTTCATAAACCACTTGATTTTTAATCTGATATGTGTATATATATATTTAGATTTATGATTTAGCACATTTATGTATTTATAGGTTTATGTATTATACAGAGAAAATGTTATACACAATATATATAATTGTTTTACTAGGATATAAATGAAAATCTAATTATTAATAGAAAGACTGAATAAGCACAAGGCTTGAGCTTTTAATCAAAGCTCCTCTTATTTTCCTCTCTGATCAGTGAAGCAGTACTATATCCAAGACATATTCTAGAATGAATAGTTTGGAGCCCAAGTTCTGCAATTCAGCTATGGCACTATCAATTAGGGAATAACTTATTGCTACTCGAGCTATTCTGTGATATGTTTGGCAGCTGGGAAAGTACAGAGCAAGCAAGAGTGATGTGCAAGGAAGTCTGAGGTTGATCACTACTGACAAGATTCTTATCTGCGTTTGTTTCCAAGACTGGATGGTACCACTTGCCCATAAATTAGCTTCCCTTTATCAACATGCATCACCCTAATATGGTTCAAATACTTGACTGGAGGTCCAGTTCTCTTATCTTGGTCTCTGAGGCTGCTGAGACTGGCCGGAAGTACACACCACAGTGTGGTAAAATATGCAGTATGTAAAGTTATGTAGTGTATTGCATTTTATGAATGTGTTTGCAACTATTATTGCATCATGCAGACAATTTTGTTCATAATATGCATCAGGCTTTGTAAGGGAGAATAAAGTCATCCGAAAATCTGTTTAATGATGTCATGGTATATGACATTCGTTGCAGGGTCTTGTCTCAGAAATGGCATTTGCTGGCAAAGTGTGTCTACGCATCCTGGTTATGTATTGGTCATGCAATCTTCCCCCCAAAAAATCTGAAAATAAATAGTTTTCTTTTCTCATCAGTCTTGCTAATGTGAAGCGCTGTTAGGACATACAGAGTTAATATAACCAATGACAAAAATTTGATTTCTCTGGAAAGATCTAATTCTAATGTCGTTATTTAAACCAAAGTGAGTTTTTCTAGACATTATTTCTCACTGCATACCAAACCACTGTTTGTTCTCCACCTTTTCTATCTTACGAATCAAATCCTCCACTGTGGAAAGTTCCCAAAGAAATCAGTAGATATCTGAAAACTGGTAGTGTTCTTGAACAGAAAGACATTGGTCCAAAATTTTACTTAAATCAAAAACTATTCTGAATATCTGAACTACCCTCCAAGGGTTTTTTGATTACCACCCTATAGCATTCTATGGATATATTTGTCAGTGGTAGCTGCACAGTATTATGAAGTGAGGGTGGTATAAGGATTAGTATAAAATAGAATTAAACTGAGTCAAAAAACAAAGTTTGCCAGGAGGGACAGGCTGTACGTAACTTGGGCTTGCAAAAATTCTGTCATAAGTAAAGAATAAACCTGAATTAGAAGCACAACCTAGTTTTAAAAAGTCATGAAAAATTAAATTTGTTGTAGCAATGCATTTTTTTCTTCTATATCCCTTGTACAATACTTTAAAGGCTGGCTGTTTGGATATAAAATCTTGTGCATAAACACCACGAAATTGTTTTTTTCTTTTAAATTGTCTGATTTGGTTGAAAAATTATGAGTTTGATTGGATTATATTTGTAATTTGCTTGACTGCAGAGGGATGCTTTTTCTCCTGTTTTAAGCACTCTGAGACTAGTACTGATATCTACTGAGGGAATGTAACTGGTGTGTTCTGTATCTTGAAATACAAAGTTTCCGAGGTGACCCTTGATCTTTAGGACTTCTGATCTTTATCACATTGGATAGAAACTCTTACCAGTTTATTTGAACCTCCCAAGGACACACACTTATAATCTGTTGAAAGCCTCAGGTTTTCATCTAGAAAAATCCCATCTCCAAGTGATATTTAAGCAGCTTGCTGCTAAAGCTTTACAGTACTGCTTCCCTTTAATAAGCAAGCATTCATCACCCAGAGGTGCACTTTGTCTTCTGAAAATTATGTAGGAGCAAATATAGTCCACTGGAATGGGCGCTGAAGACTGCTATGAAGAAACATGTTGAATATTGCCATAGAATGGGTAAAATCTAATTGAAAGAGTTTTTACTACCCTTCATTTAAATTCCACTAGGTTCTTCTGTGGATGCAGGTGAATGAAATAACGTTCTTTTCCAAATCCAAAGACTCATCTCTGATATCTGAGATGAGCTCAGTTAGAGCACAGTGCAAATAACACTAAGGTTGTGGGTTTGATTCTCAGAGAGGCCATCCACTTAAGAATTGGACTTGATGGTCCTTGTAGGTTTCTTCTAACTCAGAATATCCTGTGATCTTTACATCAGACAGAAACAAAAAAAAGTTGCACTTCCCTGGGATTTTTACTGTCCAGCAGGATGAATGGATGGATGTGTGCAAATACATTCATGCAAGAGAGAAAAATCAAGCTGCAAATCTCAGCTCAGAAACAGTCTGCAGAAGAATCACCAAGATATCCTGGTTATTCACAACAACATTGCCCCCAAGAAGGCCTGAAAGAATCTTTGGAGGGTTCAGAGAAAAGATGTTTGATACCTCTGGCAAGGGAATGGCCCCTTGTTGTTTGAAACTGTGTTTTTGAAGAAAGTAGAACTGTGTATATTTTGTTGACAGAACAGCATCAATAACTTCCTCGAGTGGGGCATAACCTTCAAGACTCTCAAATTCCCAGCCAGCTACTAAGATCACAGATGGAAACAGCTTTGTGTAGGATTTTCCTCTAGTTACATGCCCTGGACATGGGTTTCTGCTGTGTGCTGAAGACACATTGATCTGCTGTACATTTCTGGTTGAAACATAGCTCTAACTGAATGTTAGTCTTGATGATTCATTACCTTGCAATTGTTTATGTAATAAATTTACTAAACTCTCATTCAAGCAATGTTGAAAAGCAGAGCACAGAGTTCTTCAAACCATACCACAGATATATGTTTTCTTTAGCCCTAGACACAGCAGTGATGCCTTTTGTTCATCTTGTATGGAGTTTGGTATTAATCCTGTATGCACTTATGAGAGTAATATCCTCTAACAATGTGCCAGTAACAACTAGCAACAACAACAACTACTACTACTACTACTACTACTATTTCAAAACCCCCTCTTTCACCATTTCCCTTTGTGGTGATTGTTTGAATGAATATTAAGATAGATGAATGAGGTCTTGCCTACTTGGAAAGATTAAAATTATTTAAATCCAGGCTGAACTCCTCTGACAGCCAACTAAGATAGAACAGACTTCCCTGGACATTTACTAATCCCAGCTATCTGAGGTACCTATTTAAGCGTAAGATAAATCACCCTTTTCTGATATTTTGTTTGTTTTATTTCCTTTTCTTTCTCAGGTGAGCTGATAAAATATATAATTTTAAGAGATCTAATCCCTGCATCAGAACTGAGACAAAGTAGAGGCATCTAAATTCCCCAGGTACAGCTTTGAGGCAGCCAAGCGTAGGCTGATCTGTCTGGCCAAAAGACTATTTCTGTATTTTTCCAGTAAGCAGTTATTAGAAAAAAACTACAAGAAAAGACCCAGATGTATGTGCTGAAAATGAGGAATCCCATGCTTCCCTGGGGTAGTACTTGAAATCCTTACGGCTGGACTTGAAATATGGTGCCACTGTCCTCTGTCAGCATGATTCTTGTCATTCAGCTGGAAAGGGAAATGCAATTTATAGAAGATCTCATGATTCAGAAGAGATGGAACACTAGTAGAAAATGAGTCTAAAGGGCTGATTTCATTTCAACATATTTATTTAAAGAATTTATGTTTCCAAACACATTTTCAATGGCATTTCTATTTTGTAAAAACCATTAATTAAATAATGAAATGTAAGTAAATAATGAAACTTTAAAATAGAAGCAACTCCCACTGGAAAGAATTTTCATTTTTTAACAGCTCTAATTTCTTCAGTGTATCTATTCTGGACTAATCTAAGCATTTCCCCAAAGTCTGGAAGATTAATAATATTTTGTAAGAAAAGCTTTTTGTCATAATCCACATTCTTTGAAACAAAGTTCTATCAACCTATCCAACTTCTAGTAGTCACTCAGTCTTAGACCAAAGCCTATTTATTTGGATTATGATTCTGTAGCTCCACAACATGATGACATACAGAACACATGGTTAGAAAGGGAACTCTGGAAGCTATACTCTGCATTACATTTGCTATCCCCATTTAATTCTATAAAATTTTCAATTATCCTTAAAAAATTATGGAAAGATGAGATCATTTCAAGGACAGTCCAATTTTGCTTTTTACAAAGGAATGTCCAGAGTCCAGTTGTAATGATTTTAAATGCTAGCTTGGTACAAAGCTTATGAATTCTCACAGGTTACTGAGTATTTGAGGAAACTGATCCAGGCCCAAACTGGAAACACATTATGTAACTGTATCTGGCAAGAGAAGAGATTAAATTTATTGATTAGGTTTTCTATCAAATAATACTTCACACGGAAGTGTGAAGCTTTCTATAGGACATGCCTGATTGCAATCACGGACCATTAACAAAGGAATAAACTGGCTTAAACACATTAAAGCATTTACAGGATATACTGAGCAGTGTTAAAGTAAAGGATGTCATAAATTGTGTGCTGCAGCATTTTTCAAACAGCCAGTCACCTCTGCGGTGAACCTTACTGTATTTTAATTGTGCAAATTGTGCTGTTGAGTCTCTTTCTTTAGGAACAAACTCAAGCTTAGCCAGAAGTTATTGGAATGCTCAAAATTTTTTTGAAGATGCTTGCTATTGCCTCAGCTTAGACAACTGACATTCTGCCTAACAACAGAATGTTAAAAAACCTACATATTTGCCTAATGAGAAGTTTTCAAGCAGCCCTTAAATGCTGACAATTATCCATTAACAGAAAAAGTGGGAACAAATCCTGGCTAATTACTCTTAAACTATTGTTTTATCAACCCCATTTAACTGGATTTTGTTGAAAAAGACATTTAGAAGCACCCCATCCCATTGGTCACATGCCAGTCACATTATTGGATTGTACATATTCGTATTCCAAACTACAGGTGGAAATTTTTATTTTCTTTGACAATAATATTCTTTTACTGCATTTGTGTATGAAAGATCTCAGCAATATTCTAAAACTGGCATCACATTTTAAAAAGTATTAAAAATGTCTCTTTATACAAACACCTCCAAGCAGGAGAACTGCATTGTTCCTCTTCAGTAACAAAAGGCCAACTGGCAATAATCTGCCTCTGCTGCAACTCAGGGGTGAGGCTAGAGCCTATGGGTAGTTCTAACCATAATTCAGTCAATTCAGGGTTTGACAGTAATAAACCCATTGTATCAGATGGGTCAGGTTCTTGGAGACTTCACTGGTGTCATCATAGTTAGAAAAAATGAGCTTGAGAATGGCTGGCCACACTGCAGCCACACCTGCCCTGCAGGTTCAGCCTGGCTTCATCCAGTCCAATGGCTTGCAATACATGAGCTTGCACAAGCTGTGATTTCATAGATATATTTTGTTCTCAGGTTGGAGAACCTTGGAGTATATGCCACAATATTCACTCGGTGCCACTGTGTTGTGTTACAGTTAGTAAGATTTAATTTGGTGTGCTGTCCAGCTGTGCCAAGAAAGAGGAGAATTTCCAGCCTTGTAGTGCTTTCCTCTCAGTGAGATTTTCGGTTAAATATCGTAGCTAGCACTTCAAAAACCTTACTTTTTACTGCCTCTGGATTTCACTGTGCAAGATTTACACAGTTTAATGCTACTTATAAGTAAATTCTTCCTATTATTAGATCTAAGAAAATAATAATAGAAAATAAAAAATATTTATATATCATAAAATAATTATATTTATAGAAAATATATAGATAAAGTAACAACAGCAACAAAAGAACAGCAATTCTTCTTCTTTTGCTTCTTCTTCTTCTTATTATTATTATTATTATTATTATTATTTTCAAGAAGGTATTTCTGATATCTGTATTTTAAACCCTAGAATACTACATTAGGAAATTGTGCATTCTGTTGTTCACTCAGTGGATGAAGGCTTAGGAAACACTGCAGCTGCAAAACTGAACAATAAATACAATGCAAAAGAAATGCAGATAAATATTTACATCTAATTAAAACTATCAGCTGGAATTGTACAAATGCATTAGTGTAAATCTGGAACAATCCTGTGTATGCTTTGGTAGAGGTAGAATGTAGAATTTCAGCAGTTTCTATGAGAGCTTTCTATGAAAGCTTCTACTACTGATCTTTACATTTATAAGAAAAAATATTATTATGATTGCATGCTCCTGACTGAGTACCAAAACTAAAATTGTAGAAATGAGCTATGGGACTTCATTTTGGAGCCGAAAGATTAAACATGGTTACTTATCAGTCGCCCAGCAGCTTATTTAGTTTGTCACTCATTTGCACTGAACTAAGTAGTCCAAAATCAATATACTGCAGCTACAGAATAAATACAATATATGCCCTTGGAAGAGGAAAGCATGCAGTGTGTAAAATGATAGGTATGATGATCAAAGTGAAAATGAACAATAGATTTTTATTTTATTCTTTCCCATACTGTTTCTAATAAAGAGGAGTTAGCACTGTAAAATGGAAAGTGTTTTCCCCTGCATATGTCCATTCTTCATCTCTCTTGCTGCACCTGTGAATACAAAAAATAGATGATGGAAACTCTTGGATTTTTTAAGAATACTGTTCTTAATTCTGTCCAAATAGGGATATTGTGTGAGTGCATACACTTCCTCACATATTTTATTACTCCTCTATACATGCATACATACACACAGGCATACATATTTCCACAGAGACCTATCCTCTATGTAAATTGAGAATGAAGGAAAAAAATTATAGGTATAAATCCAATTTTTGCATGCTTATTTGACTGATAAAATAAAAGTTTAATGGAGTGAAAGTATGCAAAGAAGTACTCATATTCTAAATGCCTTATGAAGATTATCTAATTAATCCCTACAACTTCTCCAAGTCCCTTTGTAATATTTCTCAATTAAGATACTATTTACTCCCACTTCTGGCTAATTAATGTGGATGCAAAAGAAGAACAGTCCAGTCCCTCTGCTCACAGCATATCTACCTGCCACAGCTCATTTTTCTGCCATCTATCATCATTCTTTATTTATAGATGTGAGGTGGTTTTAAATACACATGACTTTGGGTTCTTTTATGAAGGGTACTTAGATGAAGATGCAGATAGGTGAGACTTCAAAAGACCTTTTTCTGATTTCAAAACCTGCTTTAGAAATATATAAAAATGCTGTGTGAGACAATCCTCTATTCCCAAGAGCCCTAAATATCAGCTGACAAAATCTTATCACACTTGTTTTTGACAATTTAATGTATTTTTTTTTGTTGTTTGTTCCTATCACATATTTGCAAAACCATATCTTCTTCCTCTCCCCTTCCTTTGACAATGCAAGTTCACCTGGTTGCCTGTCTGCCCTTCTGCTTTCTGTGCCAGTCTGTAACATTCAAACACTCGAGGGACTGCTATGATATCAGATCAATTTAATTTTTGCAAAGCTTCATGAAGATGTTCTCTCCTGTACAATTAACTGTAAACCTTTCTTTTGCCCTCTGCAGTAAAGTGAAATAAGGAATTATTGCAACCATTTAGCAGCATAGGCTACTAAAAAAAGACAAAAAGGAAAGCAATGCTGGATATTGTCCACATACAAATCATTGGTCAAAAGGAGAGTAGTTGAAAACAGCCAATGCAAAAGCTCTATAAAAAACTGAGCCTGTATCTGCATTGACTTTGATAGCTGAGTAGGTCACCCAGATCCATCATTTTGTACCTTCACAGTATCCTACACTACGACTGTATGACACGTCTTATTTCTCTGGTATGAAGCACAGGCATCCTAGGGAACTGCTTATGGAGCTGCCAGTTACTCCACTGATGGAAAAATTATTCCACTTGAATTCCCAGACATAAAAAAAACACTAACAACCTACAAATCCTGAAAGAAGATAAGACATTTTACAAGGGACAGGTAAACATGTGAATCAAACTTAAAAGCAAGAATAAAAAAGCATACCAAAGTTCTCTATGCTAGATTGCCACAGGAAAGCAGGATTTTGTAGAAGAAAGGAAGACAAAATTCCAAATCATGTTAAAAATAAAATCCTGGGGCTCCACGCTGCTTTTGTTCCCACCATCATTTCCCATCTTGCCCCTTCTTTTCTGGCATAGTTTTGTCTCCACTGGAGTGGTTTCTCTGAAGCTCACACCACAGAGATGTCTCCTTCAAAGAGGTTGCAGAGAGGCCATCACACAAAAATTACTGTAGTTTCAGGCTTCATTAACCTTTTGTGGAGTTAGTACTGATGTCCTGGTAGGCACTTTGCTTACTAAACCATTTCATTTATTGGATGTGGTCAGCTAACACAATGAAATATGTCACCAGGCACCTCTTTCAGAAAAGTTCAACCTAGGATAGAAGAATGAATAATAGGTGGAAGAGATGCAAGTGGTTCAGACAAATTTATGAAAATATTTTTTGCGTATTTTGTTTCCTGAAACTAGGGTGTTGATGGTTTTATGACACCCTTCTGTTTCTTTCCTTCTACTCTTGAAAGATGGTAGTGTATGAACCACCAGACAAGACCTTCGGTGGATGATACTAAAAATATGTAGAGAAAAACAGCTCCTCCAGGAACAAATATAAATGGAGTAACCTGAGAGCTTCTTCAGTGCTCACCGTCAGTTGGAGGAACTGGACTATCTTAGCCA
Organism: Pardalotus punctatus; assembly: GCA_013400915.1. NCBI lineage: Eukaryota > Metazoa > Chordata > Aves > Passeriformes > Pardalotidae > Pardalotus > Pardalotus punctatus. Next base: position 119,398 of record VZTX01001593.1, read on the forward strand.
TATAGATCCATCTTGCGCTTATTACTTGCAGGAACCTCAGCCTCAGTATATTGCTCAGGCCCATTCCTTCCTTCTAGTCTGCTGGAAGAGTTTCTGCAAGCTGCCAGAAGCCAAAAACCAACAAAAAAACAAAACCAAAAAACCCTAAACCAGAAAAATAAACTTCAGCTGTTTCTTAATGTTTAATTAACAAGGGACTGAGAATCAGGCCTCAGCACTTCCAGTCTGAATGGGTGACTTGCCCAGTCACAGCCGGTGGTCGCTTGAATGCAGAGATGCTCTGTCTGGATGTATCGCATAGTAAGGCAGCCTCAGCCAGCTATCGGAAGTGCAGCCAAACACATACTCATGTCAAAAATGGAAATTTGTCTGAGTAGTGTGTTGGCACTGCTTTGACAGGTATATGATTTATAAACTATTCCTCGAGGGGAAAAGGAAGGCAAATTGTTTAAACAAAAGTGTCGGTACTTTCATCACCCTCTTTCCTGGGCAGTTTTTTCTGACCTGTGGCTGCATTCCAACACGCTCCAATACCGAAGCACTTCTGAGAAGCTTCTGTCTCTGAACAAAGTCGGGGGTCGTGTTTCTGGAAGTTAAATTATAACTATAACTTTGAAGAGAACTGAACCCCCCTGGGCTGATAAAACGATATGCCATAATAAAAAGGGAAAGACACAGCTACATTTTGGCTTGAGTTTCCTGAACTTGGTGCAGTTGCCTGTTTTAGCAGAGGCTATGTTGGTGGCCACCAGCAGCTCAAGCAGTGTCTCAGGAAGGAGGAAGAGGAGGCTGGACCTTGCCTGCTCTTCACACATCATCCCCTGCCTGCCTACACGTGCTGGTCTGACCCAGCGAGGTGGCACCTGCACTCAGTCATGGCTAGACAGTGGCAACAACCACTTGAACCTTCACTATTCAGCAACATGCTTCTGCAGAGAGCCAGGAGCTGCACGCCTCTTTGCTGCAGATTGATTTGGCTTATTTTTCACTTGAGGGTCTTTGCTGGATGCACACATAGGAGCTGAGCTTAAGTGACCATGAGAACTTTCTTCTACTGCAGTAGAAGACAGCTGGGAGCTAGAAGGACTGTCCACCTCCAAAAAGAGCAGTCAGACTTGTCTCAGCAGCACTTGGAAGCCAGGCAGTGCCTCATGGCCTCTGGGTAAATTCCCATTTGGCCTTGGGATTCTCAGTTTTGGATCCCACTGTGTGAACTATTTTTTTGTATTTTCCTCTTTCACATCTCCTTGGTGTTTTCCCAGCACCACGTGGCAATGCCTTGGCAGTGAGAGGAGGGATGGACCTGGCTGTTTGCTGAGCACTGTGCTCCCTCTCAAAATCTGTTTGTCCCTTGGAGAGAGTGCACGGGCACACAGCCGTGGCTGATAGGCAAAGTCAAGCCCAGAGTGTTCTTGTGAAAGATTTGGCCTTTGCTAAGAGTGTGAAAACGGGCTTCCCTGCAGAAGTGGAATTACCCTGAATCAGCCTGTCTTTCACCTCTCTCTACAGTCAGTTGGGACATAAAAAAATCTGCAGTGCTGCTTTGGGATGCTCTTTCCCAAGGCAAAATGGATACCTTGGAGATAATAGACATTATGCTTCATCCCCCGAGCAAACACATCTAAACAGCAGCGCATTGTAAAACATTGACTTCTATTGTCAAGGTTGTCTACTGTAATTCCAATTGCCATCAAAGAGCTTTTGACATTTTATCTCAGTCAATGGAGATAAACATTTTGTGCCAATTAACTCAATTAAAATGTGGTGCATTACAATAACAATTAACAGCTCTAGTCTCTGCAAAATCCTGTTTACAGAAGCATTTTTTTGCTAATCTGTGACTATTCTGAGGCTTGAAGCTTGTCACCTTGTGCTGCACTGCCCTCTTTGGCCTCTTTTACAGTGAAAATTTAAGTTGTTTTACAAAAACATAATCAACTTGGTGTGCCCTCTGCTTCAAACATACAGCTGGAGACATCCACAGAAGATTAAGGGATATAGGTCACAATTTTCCAAAACACAGAAGAGATTTAGGAGTCTCTCATCAAGACTAAGACTTCTAGATAACTTAGCTGCATTGGCAAATCACATCCTTACTCGGAGAACTCCATTTAACCTCAATGGCATTTGAACCTCTTGGTCCCCCAGCTGTGTGAAAAGCTTCCAGTCACGTTTAGCGGTATGTCACGTGTCTGTCACCTCTGACTGCAGGATTATTCATGACAAGCAACATGACATAAAGCAAAACTAACTTAATCTACCCTTGGATGGGTTTCACATAGGAGAAGAATACTTAATGTGTCCTAGCCCTGCCAGAATTTTATAAATTACATAAACTGAATACAAGGACTTTGACTTCAGGGCAAAATCTTTACTAATCTATAACTTCATTGACTATGATATGAGCCTTGATTAAGAAAGAGCTCTGATTTAAAGAAGTCTCTGTGGCTACATCTGATTTTAATGGAGTAGATGGTCATATTCATAAAACCTAACCAGTCACTACCAAGCTTTAACACTTGATTCTGCTGCCTGCTCTGAAGGGATGCACCATAAGGTTATACTGATGACTGCTCCACTTCCATGGTCAGAGCAAAGGGGCCTACTATTTTAAAAGTATTTTAAACCATAATCCATATGATTTTTATTGAAAGTTCTGTGTATGATTCATGAACAAAACCTACCACTAGCAGGACATAATTTTATTTACATGTGGAAAGTAAAACACTCCAAGAAAACCTCTGAAAAATCAAAATGTGAAAAAACCAGTGGGGAGAGATGTGAGTTGCCAAGAAAAAGTCAGATCAAATTAATATAAAAGATGCTTAAGTCTTCTACTCAGTTTAAATACACATTTTTAAACTATGGGCTAGTTAACACATTTATATACATAGATGTGTATAATCAAAAGCAGGAAATTGTAAATTACAGCTGAATAAGAAGTAGTTGATTGGGACAAAAAGTTAAACAGTGCCCATTAGCCTTTATCTTAGCAGTTTATTTACACATTCAAATAGGCACAGTTCCAAAAGATATGAGTATAAGACATTTAATTCAACTGGATTCACCTTTAAACAACCTTTTTTATTTGCATCTTCTAAAGGATTGCCATTTATATAATTTGCAGCATAGTTTCCTCTGTACTATCTCATCTATACGTAAGGCAGTTCCTTTAATTGAAAAGCAAACAAACAAACAAAAACTCCATAAAACCTTATTTGTATTTTCACTTGCCATTTCCTCTGAGCACTTCCCACCATACTGCTGTGGCAAGTCCTCTACAGTTACCACAGTATTGCCACATTATTTTCTACATCCTGTGTAGATGCAAGGGGAAATAATTCACATTGTCTGCAGCCACAGTCTCACATGTGCTTAGCATTAATGTAAAATCAAGGACACATAAAATCATATAATATTAAACTTAGCTGTAACACACAGCTAGTTTCCAATCTTAATATTCACTACATGTGCCTAACATATTGAATTAAAAAATATGTATATCTATAAACAATGTGGAAGACATATCTGAGCATATATTTGGACATATACATGCTGATAGAGATTTATACATATGCATATATATGAAAGTATACCTGCACACGTACAAAGTGAGGTTATAGAATTTTACTAAAAACTTCCTAACTGGCTGTATTGTCAAGCGTTTTGCCGAACTCAGCCATTATAGAAGAAAACCCAGAGACAGTGGGGTTTAAGTGGAGAAGGTTGGAAAAGTAGTTAAGGCCAGTTCTGAATGAAGGAATGCCTCAGGGTATGAGATTCATTTGTCTTTGTACTAATGGGTTTATGGCTTTCTTTTTAAACAGCCAGCTGGGGCCGGGGAAGGGGTGGAGAGGTGAGGAGGAATCGCTAATCCCGGTTCCTACCACCCCCCCCCCCCATCTGCCATGAGCCAG
>VZTX01001593.1:123368-153565 GCA_013400915.1 Pardalotus punctatus
GATGAGGGGCTGGGGATGAGGGGCTGGGGATGAGGGGCTGGGGATGAGGGGCCACCGCCTGCCCCACTTGCCAGCTCCTCCGCCTGTCCCCTTCCTGTCCCCGGCTGCCTGTACGCCTCTGCCTGCCCCCTCTGCTTCCTCCTGAGAGCTCCCCTTCCCGCACGGCTGGCCCTGCTGCCTGTCCATGCTGCCCCTGCCTGCCCACACCCTGGGCAGGCCCGGCACCGGACCAGCGGCCCTGGGAAAGTCACAGGTCAGAGCTGTGCAGGACACAAGATGACATGTGCAGAAGAGCATCTATCAGGTGATTTGTGACCAAGGGGGGAATATGTGAAATGCTAATGTCTGCCAGGTCATGGGCGACACAATGTACCCCGCTCAGCATTCCTGGCCCCAGCTGAGTTACCCTGGATTTGTGCTGGAGCATTATCTTCTGATTTTTACATTTTCCTTCCCTACATTCACATAGGGCCAAACTCATCCCCATTCCAAGCATTGCTTTGCCTATGTAAGCTGTGAGAATGCTGTTTTACTAATCTGCATGAAAGTGCCTGGATATGGAAGGGAAACAGCAAGACATCTTATCTTTGAAGGGATCTTGAGGCCTTTTGAGTTTGCTGTTGTTGCAGTCATTATTGTTTAGCATATCCTTGAAGGTTTGGTCTGAGGGACAGCTGGTGGGAATGCAATTTAACTTGTTAAAATGCAGCAATTATTTGAATATACACTAGGCAGGAAAGCAGAGGCAGAGCGAATTTCCTCTGTTAAAGTGTTACAATATGGGACTTCTTGGGGGAAGGGAAAAAAAAAAGAGGAAAAAGAAGAGCAATATAATCTGCAGAAAGAGCATCACAAAAATAAATTCAAGTACTTTCAGGCCTGGAAACAAATTTTTGTGTTGCTGTCTATAGTTGTTCAGCTACCGCTTAAATCTAGTTTATTCTTAAAAGTTTTGTGTGGGAGGGTGAAGTCAAGGAGAAGCACAAAACCAACCAACCCCCAGTTTGTCAGGGGGTGACTGGCAAAATCTCTGGTGTAAACATAAATACTTCTCTAATGTGCTTATTTGCTTTGGGGGGGTCTCTTGCTGGTATTAACCTGCTGTTTACCAGCATGGCATATCAGCGCTATGTACTTGCAAACACTATTTCAATAGGAGCAAATCACATCCAGCCCAGATGGAGCCTTGGAGTGACCTTTGTAGTTCAGAATTAGAAACAAGGATGCCACAAGCAGCAGCAGTGTCACAGTGTATGACTATAGAGCACTGTGCAAGGCAGTTATGGCCCAGTGATTTCTAATCCCAAAGTCACACTCCACTGGCAAAGCTCAGTACAACTGCCCCACCAAAAATTTTGGCTGTGAGTTGTGCAGCGCTGTGAGAGGTGCAGGCTTCTGCACCTCCACCTGTGGTCCTGGAGATGCAGAAATAAATGAGGACCATGGCTGTGGTCTCTTGAGTGTATTGGCTGGAGGAAGGTGGAACTGTCAGCAGAGTATCCGCAGGCAGGGAGAGTCTCCAGGGGAGGGTGAGCACCGGGGAAGCGTGAAACAAACACTGCTGTTTTTCTGAGCGGAGACCTATAGGCACAGGAGACTATAGGGCACTTGGCCTTGCACGATCGTACTCAAAGGATATGGAAATTATGTCTTTCCTGACTGCAATCTATCTGCTCTGGTGAGATTAGAAAATGTGTGGAAGGGCTGCCTTGGCACAAAAAGGCGAACACATCCTACCAGCGCCTGGTGGAGCCTGTGCCGTGCCCTTGAGTGTTTGCCAGCTCAGATGCAATCCCTGCCCAAACCCTTCCTGAAGGCCAGTAGCTCGGCTGGCTTCTTTTTACTGGCCAGGAGCCAAATGCCACAATTTGGTTAAAAGTATCAAGGAAGACCTCCTATGGGGCTGGTTACTGAAACCCAGAAATATCACTGTTATGGAGAGGGCTAGCTGTTACCAGATCAGCAACATATATCTGCTAACGCTGCACATTTCTTTGCATCAGGCATCATTGACATTTTATCCACTGGTTTATAATAACTCTTTCAACGCCACAAGCCTGCCACAATTGTTTCACTAACACCTCCGCTCAAAAAATCAGGTGCAAAAGCAGAGGCTAACATGCTAGAGCCCGTGATCCCTTTCCAGAGCTGGTGGCATTTCTTGCCAGTAAAAGCGTAGCAAGCTGCTGCTTTCCAATGGCATTCCAGTTAAACTACATCTCAAAGAGCTTGCCACGAAGGGGTTAACACTGTAGCAGCCTTGCTTGGTGGATCAAATTCTTGCAAGAGCAAGGCTCTCCTTGCTTTGTTCTTTAGTGGGATGCATTCAGCAAGAGCTGCCTTAACACTGGGAATTGTTGTCCTCTTTCCACCAGCACCCTTGCTCTTCTCACTGAATTCAAGGCAGCACAGCTTCAGCAAGGCTCCCTGTTTGCATATCAGAACAATCTCACCCTTTCACGTTGTCCCAGCAGCAGCTCCTCACCAGTAGACTCTGCCCCTGTGGGGCCCCGGGTCAGCGACAGCAGCAGCCACCGCCACTTCTGTGCTGTCAGGCGGGACAGGAGGAATGTGCCTGGCCTTGTCACAGGGGAGAGAAGCCTACGCTCCGCAAGAAATCTGAACAGATGCCACTTAGCTGGCTCAGAAATGGCTCTTCAGTTGCTAGCTCTTGCCCAAGCAGCCTGTCCAAGCATTCAGTGCTCATCCCAAATCCCTTGCATACCAACAGCTTTGCCTTTTGTGATCCTGTACACACTATTGGCATCTTTATTTAAAACCTCATTCAAATATTATGTGAAAATGGTCCAGATCATTCCCTGGCACAGGGTCCTGCAGGCAGGGGATATCCCGCAGCTGTGCCACAGAGGCCTGCCAGCCTGAGCTCTAGATGGTCACATCCGGCTCCTCACTAAGACTGCTCTCTCTCACCCACTGGCTTCTTGATATTTCTTAGCTATTAAAACCACAAGAAGAGAGTCTTGAGTTTACAGCAGTCAAAAGTTTTTGAATGTTTATCACTTGGAACAAATTGCCTTCAGCTGGAAATCTCCCTTTGTTAATGGCATATCCTTAAAAAGGTAAGAGTTAATGACATCCTATCCCTATCAAAACCAGGTTGGATGGGGCTTTGAGCAAGCAGGTCTAATGGAAGGTGTCCCTGGTTAAGGAAGGGGGCTTAAATCAGATGAAGTTTAAGGTCCCTTCCAATCCAAATCATTCTATGATTATATGATATCTTTGCACCTATGCCAGCCATAAGATGCCCTCTGTGGAGAAGCTATTTATAAGCTTAACCATAGCTGGGAGTGGAAGGTCCCTGGGATATGCCCCAAAGCTTCAGTGGTGTCAGCACGTGGCAGGGGTCCTGGAGAGGCTCCTTGGCTACCCAGCCCTGCTCTGCCAGTGTGATCACCCACAGAGTATGGAAGTTACTGCTCTCAACATCAAATACTTTCAAAACTTAAAATATATTCAGATATACATCTGGCCAAATATCTGAGAAGTTGCAATGGAAGATGGTTAAGGACTTTAAAGCACATGGAAGTTTGCAAAATTGAGGACGTTTTGGGAGCCCACTTTGAGAAAACAGACTGCTAAGCAATTTTCTCATATATGCCCCCTGAGTAACAAAATGTGCCTCAATCCCTTGGACAAAAGGCACCGAAAATGGCCCTACAATTGCCCACATTCTCCCAGGTAAGCAACTTGGGTTGTCCTCAGAGAAACAGAAGAAAACAAGTGAAGCACCATAACCTCACACAACCATGCAAACATGATTTGTCACAGGGCTGCGACAGGGGTGGGGACAGTCCCACTCCCCCCTTCCATTGTCTGCTGCTCACCTGCACTACGTAAGGAGGGCGGGTATGTGTCCTCTTTCAGACTGGCTCAGTCATCAGGAACCTGTTCAAGCTCCCTGGTATCAAACCCGAAGCGTTTTGAACTGCTGGCTTTGCTCTCTGTCAAGCAGGGGACAAAGGGGGAGGCTGGCAGCACTTTGGCTCTGTCCTGAAACAAGCCCTGAAGACAACATTTTAGGAACCCTGAGGCATTTGTTTGAAAGTCAGACATCTAGGCAAAGCCCATTTGAAATAAATGGGGCAATAATCACAATCGTGCTATTAACATTCCTTTGAGTGTCCAAAACCATTTCCTTTTGCATCCTTCCTATTAGCGTTCATTTGCTGTGAGCATTCTTGTGAGTTTTTAGTAAAAAACAACTTATGAATTGGCCAGTTTTAAGCAAATATTGGAGTGCTTTAACTTGATGTGCATTCTGAACCCAAATTAAAAGTCCTTGTCTCACACAAGCCTGACAGAAGTTCATAGTGACCAAGATTCCATGACCAGCCAGAACCTATTCCTGGCATCAGCAACCAATGGCTTATGCAGAAGCTGAAGGTTATGAGGAACCAGCTGCAGAATTATCTGACAAATAATTCATGGCCTTGAGCAAGTTTATTGACACATGTATCATCCGTGCTTAAATTCAAGTCTGAATAAAGCTAAAGATTGCAACTGGGTACACACAAACAACAATTCCTCTTTAATAGGAAATTCCAAGGTTTCAAGCTAAAACCTCAACATTTTCATAGTTTTCAGGAGAAAGACATGACATTGTTAGATTGGCTCCCTGAATCACTGTCTTTCCTAATCAGAGGTGCATTTTCCAACAAAAATTCTCTTAAGGAGTGAAAAAGAAGAAGCTTTTATGTTTAAGCCAATTGAGGATCTTTCTTTAGACTCCCAGAATGATCTAGACACAGTAATGTAAACATCTATTTTTTCCTAGCTTCCTGTAACAAGCCAGCCCAAGGCTTCCCTCAGGCCCATCAGATGAATATACCTTGTAGTCTCAGGGACGATCAATTCTGCCCCCCAGAAGTATGAGGCAAAAACTTAAAGGGGTTAGGCGCCACACCAAATCTTTGTTTTCTTTGCGTTAGAGCTTTGACTCTATTGGCTCTGCAGCATTTTTACCCGCTTTTTCATCAATTGCTTCTGATGAATTTAAGATTCGCTATCATGCAGACTACAGATTTAGAACAAATAGCCCTTTCATTTAGTTAATACCAGCAGCATAGCTATAAAGCTGTAATAGTTTACGGCTTTCAGTACATAACCTGCAACCACAGACAATACAAATTATATTACACTGTGTTTTATTGCTCTTTGAGGCCCACTAAGAGGCTCAGTGCTGTTTCATAGTCCAGAGTAGCAGCAGTTCTTTATTCTTTTTAACACACAGCTGAAAAATACTCTAATTCCGTTACAAAATGGTGTGTTTGCTTTTTTGCAAGTCTGCCCTCAAAACTGCACATAATTCCCTCACTGTAGGCTGCAAACAGCACTCTCCATGCAATTAAAAGGGATCATACATGCACAGGGAAAAATGTTGCCTTCCACAGCACTGTCTGCACAAAGAGGGTCTCCATTTTGAAAAAAGAAACAACAAACAACCACACTTTGACAATCGTTTGCAAAATCATGACATCTGAGAAGACAAAAAACCTCGGGAACTGCAACTCCTTCCTAAAACGCCCCTTGTTTTTTCAGGTCGTGTGTTCGGATGCTCGAGGAATCATAAAGGCTGCTGCGAAGCTCCTTAGCCCTGCCCCTTCCTCCCTGGGCCTAAGGCTGGGCGCGGAGCGAAGCAGAAAGGAGTCGCCATGTTTTCTTTAAATGGAGGCTCTAAATAAAAAATGAAGGCAGTAGAGCTTCAGGAATCGCAAAGGACCAGAGGGAGTGGGTGAGCACAAGCCAGCCCTGCCTTTTAAAATGTGAAGAGGCCATGTAGTTTTTCCTGCTGCACCTGCCGCCCGTGCAGCACTGTGCTATGGCAGAGGCCGGCAGTCCGATCTGCATATCAAATAGCTGATTTGTAGATGAGGTCATTCATTTTGTGGCCCTATGTTTGCTGTAGTAGGGATGGGCTGTTGCCTAGCAGTGGGCCACAAAGTCCCAGCAGGTTTCTTGAGTCAGCAGCCATCCTCTGCTCCCCTCACCACTCCCCTGCCCTCATTGCCAATTCAAACCCAGTTTTGACCTTAATAAATAAAGCTCCAAAACGTTTGACTCATTCCTCAGTTCAAAGCATGGGTGATGTGCTGTGAATTGACAGCTTCCTTTGATGATGCATTGGTTTGGTGACTTGATAAGCAAAATACAGATCCAGAAACCTTGGTACCACGTGAATGGAGGGATGACAGATAGCGCCTGGCTGCAAAAACACCCTCTGAGGGGCTGGGGGTGCCTTGGTGCCTGGGTAGGCTGTTCCACTGTTAAAACATGGAAGAGGGGATTAAAAGATCAGCACCACATTTATTTAAGTATTTAAACACGTCAGAAGTGGTTTCGTAAAATTTAAGCTAGTTTTCGTGTATGACTCTCAGAGAATCAATTATGCCTTTCCTGTTAATTTTGACAGCCACTTCACATTGGGCAACACTCATTTGAAACACTTTTTAAGGGGTATTTTCTTCTTTCAAAAGCAGCTAAAGCTACTCACTTGTTATGTGCAGCACACCAAGCTGCTGGAAACAGAAAAAGAAATCAGTCACCGTTTCAAATTAAAAAGAGAGAAAAAAAAGCAGGGCAAAGAAGATGAAAACACCGGAATACAAAGCTGCCTTTAGAAATTGCAATACATGTATGTTGTCACCAATTGGTGTCTGATAAGTTGGCAGAAACTGCAGTTTAAGTGCTTTTATTTTAGGAGTGATCTGCTGACAAAAGACACATGTGCAAACCATGCCATTTAGATGAAGGAGTCATATTCATTTTTTGCAAAGTACAATTTATTTATTTTTTCCAGATTATAATGTTTTCTAGGAAGAAAGGAATACAAAGACCTCTCAGCCCTAAAACAAAACCAAACATCTCAGCACAAATTGGAGCCTTGATAGCTCAAAGCAAAAGCCTCACAAACATCTATTAGAAGCAGGAAATGTCTAATGGAAAACTTACAAACATCTGATACATGAAAGGGAAGGCACAAAACAGGAAAGCAGAGGCATGAGCAGCTAATTGCTGTAGATTCCTCACAACATTCACTGAAACGCAGCAAGACACATCAGCCAGCTCCTCAGCACTGGGGTATACAACCACCATTAAAGTATTAGTAAGAACATTTGGAAAATGAGTGCTTAAAAAAATGCTAATACTTTGGACAGAATGAAGTTGATTATGCCTGTGACTGAATTTATAAAGATGTTTTGAAGGTGGCCAGATGCATCCTGGAATGATGCTTATCGTCTTATCCCAGATACAAAAGCTTGCAAAGAGAATAATTTTTAAAAGTATGATTATTATTCGCACTGAAACCTAGGTGTAAAAGCAAGCTATATATCTTGCCAGATTTTTCAGGCATGCCAAACTTGCAGCCAAAACTTACATTTAGGTTTGATAACCTCTGGTCTGTCTAAGAAAAATATGAAGTTTTGAGCAACGGCAATGCATTATGCTGGAGTGTGGACATGCAGCAGATACACAGCCCCTATTCTTGCCCCTTGTAAATGCCTGATGCTTGTCTGATTTGAATAAAGTTATGCCTACTACTGTCAGAACTGAATTTGGCTCATGGTCTTCATGCAAATTGCCACTTGCCTGAATGTGTGCACCATATTAAGAATGCAAATATGTTTGGACGAGATGATTGTTCCTTTATTTGCTGCACACCCTAATTCACAAGGAGCTGAATCAGAGTAGTTTTGGTGTGTGCAAGAAGGCAGACTCAGACAAAAATACATTAAACTGTTTGCAAATAAGTTAATTATGTCAATAGATCTGATCTTAACAGTAGCCCTCTCTGATGTTATATATGTGCTTTCTTGAACATAGCTTATAAAAAAAAACCAAAATCATGTTTAAAAAAAAATTACTCATTCTTCAGGACATGGAATGAAGTACCTTTTTCACAGATACTGCAAATGAGCTTGTGTCCAGAATTACAGTATTTCTTGTCTCTGATGCTTTGAGCTCTGAAGGCCAGAATGTACCATTTTATCTTTGTCTGAATTTCAACTCACAGAAATTCTGTGAAGTTAATCGCTTGTATTTGTCTATTAGAAAGGCATCCGATGCTGAGCTGAAGACATCTGGAAATCTAAAAAGCAATCCCTCGTTTATACCTTTATAATTTGTTCAAATGAATGATAACCATACCATTAAAAATGTATATCTTATTTCTCATTTGAATTTCTATGATATACTTTTTCATTCCTTCTCACTTCCAGCTGTTATTCTGGAACTTTGCCAACCCCTTCTGTGAGGCACTTTGAAAAGCAATGTTAAAATGAATATTTGAGAAAAGAGAAATTAAAAAAAACCAGCTCCCACAGCAGAATTTTCTAGATTTCAGAAATAAAACCTAACTGCAACTACAAAATTAATTCAGTGAAAATGTATGTTTTTATTTTGCTTTCAATTTTTCTTGCTCATGTTTTAAAAAATATTTTAAATTTTTAGAAACAAAAGCCCTAAAATTAATTATACCCTAGTTCTTAATCAAAAAACCAACCAAACAAAAAAAACCCACAACAAAACAAATCAAATCCAAGGAAAAAGCCCAAAATTTTTTGGCAATATTTTCAGAGCATGCTATTCTTTCCTGTGGGAAAATTCACACATTCCATGTGCTGAGATATTAAGTTTGAACTTTCAGTCATTTAATTAATTCTCAATTCAACAAAGCATTTAAGCATGTTTTCGAAGCACAAAGCACTTAAGCACATTCTTATTCTGCCTCTGAATAGGGGCAGAGTGCTGAATCACACTGGGAGCTCTGAGAGCAGAGCCCAGGGCAGCCTGACAGGGCCACAGAGCTGTGGGGCTCTCTCTGGTTTGATTCCCCAAGAAGGGGTATGGTAGTGATTACATCATACCCAGAATTAAAGCCAGGCCTAGTCTGAAAATGCAAAACTTTTTTGCAATCCTATATAATGTCACAAATTTATAACACAAAATTGAAAACACATGCATGCCATATGAAAAGAAAAAAAAGACAAAACAATACATTGGGGGTTTATATTTGCCCACTCTTGACAAATATAAAATAAATATATTATATAATAATCTGATAAAGTCTTATGTTATAACTGTGCAACTAGACTTTCACTGTGTTTTGGATATATGGGACATGAAAATGTAGGTAAATTCAATTGCATACACAACCAGACAGAAAAATACACAATTTAGATTTCTAAAATCTTCAGCTGCAAGGTAGCTGGGGGGTACATGCCCACGCAAATATACGCACACACACTCACACACGTACAGAGCTCAGGTGAATCACAACAATGTCTTGGAGAATCAAGTAAAAAGATGATGCTATGTACCAAACAGATATTATAAACACATTTTCAGTTAAATTAACAATAAGATTACCTTATCAGTAATATTTTTTATCTTTTACATTGGAGTTTCTATCAAGAAGTCTATTGTTTGAATCAATGTTTTCTCTTTTTACTTCATCCTCACTGGGTGTTGAGAAATATTTTAAACTTTACATTGTAGGCTAAAATAGTAATATTGAAATTTTTAGTTATTTAATATGATACTTGTGTCTAAAACAAGCCCGTGAAATTTAAACAGTCCGCCTTTTGCTTCCAAGGCTCCCTGTGATATCAGCAAGGAATGTAGGCTTGACCCATTTCTGGGTAGTCTTTTCAACAAACACCTTTAGCAATGCTAGAGGTAGCAGTCAGTTCTCTATAGAGATAAGCACTTAGCTATTGAAGAAACCAAAGAATTAATGGGATTCCTAAGAATTTGGGACCTGCCTCCCTGCCACAATGCCACGCTGGTTTACGCTGCTGTGGACTGCTGTAACCCCAGAATAACAAAATATTCAACTGGGCTGCTTAGTTTTGTATTCACTTTCAGCATGGCAATTGTTTAATTGTGTTTCTTTGTATTGTTTCTGTGTAAAGCTTTAAGGATATCAAATCTGACTTACTTTCTATGTATTGTTTCCAGTTCTCAGGAGCCAAATTCTGAAAAGAATATATTATACCTATCATATCAGGTAATGTTCAGTCTCAGTAAAAATATCAAGATGCAGATCAATATTGCTTTATATTTTTGCAGAAATAATCTTCTACTGTGAAATTTAAAATGTATATAAGAAAACACTGTTGGCAACTCAAAAAAGGGATTTCTAATGCAACCTGACCGAAAAGGTCTATTTACACAAATCAAAATTCTCTGTTTAATTTATCAAAATGGTAAAACATATTTTTTTCAATAAAAGTGTTTTAAAATCTGTGAAATTCTACTGCACAATGGCTTTAAGCAGGAAGAAAGGAATCCCTGTACATTTCATCTAAGTAGGGCTGCTGAAGCCTGAGAAGGGGGAATTGTGCTTACGCAGAGGAGGACGCCCATCATGCATTCGCGAGCGGGAGATGTCAGCCATTTTTCTGCACACTCTCCCCAAACGCAGGCTGGAGCTGCCCTCGTTCCACCATGTCAGCCCATCTGCTTCTCTCCTCGCCCTGAGAGCGCCTCCACTCACGCAAACATTCTCTGGCTTACTACAGGCATAGCAAAAAATTGGTTTTTTTAGAAGAGAAGCAAATGAGGAATAGGAAAAAAAAAAAGATCATATTTTGAAAGAAGACAAAGAAATGCAAAGCTCATCCTGCCTGCCTTACTTGAGAGAGCTGCTCTGCATTCAGGGGTTAGCCCGGGTGGAGAATGATGCTGTTGTCTCACAAAGGACTCATGTTGAGCTGAATCTTTGATTACAGGACAAGTGCCTGCATTAGGCCCCTCATTGCGCTCACATTCTGCTCCTGCCATTTGTACAAAATTTCTGAGTGATCTCTTTGTGAATACGGACCCCAACTGAATCAAAGATGAGCTCTGTCCTTGTTGTGTGTCCCCCCCCTCTTATTTTTCCATGAGCACCCCTTTTCTCTTTCCCTGCTCCTCTTCTCTCTGATCCCCCTCTCCCTCTCTCCTTTCACCTTGTTAGGAAAAGGGACTGCTACAGATCTAAAATAAGATCTAATGAATGGTGGACCTTGAAAATAGAAGTAGAGGTGCCTTTTGGTGTGTTTTAAACTTCCCCCTCAAATTTAGTCATGTGTCCTACACAAATGGTGCATAACCTCTTGCTTTTCTTAACAGGATTTATGCTTGTCTTCGCTCTGCACACCCTGCCACGCCAGAGAGAGGACTCCAGAGCTGCTGCCGTAACCATGGCCACCCCTCATTCACCACTGTTGGCAAATTTCTCCTGGTGTAAAAGACAGCGGGAAGGAGAGATGCATCAGCAGATGCACAAACATGATAACCCTCTGTCTCTCTCAGCAAGCCACTCTGTGTCTAAAACCCACTGAATTTGTAGGTATTAACTGAGAATGCTCTTTTAGCAAAATCACCTCTCAACATCTGCAGCGTGGAAAAAAAAAGCAAATATATAATCAACCTATATTAAAACCCAGCTTCAGTCAAATGTCACACAGGCTTCATGCAGGCTCTGGAAGCTGGATTTTTTATGCATCTGCCCAAATTGAAAAGGTTATTTCACTGTCTTCAAGATGACTCTTGAGCTGAAGGCAGAGTGGAGGGCTGCTGCCCTGAAAGAAGGGGAGTTGCTAGGAGATAAGTCCAAGATTTCATACAGCATTGGTTGGAGTTATCTCTAATTGACAGCTGCTTACCCTAAGGGTCTAATTCTAACCTTGAGACCAAAACCATAATGAGAGGGCAGTTTTCCTTCACCCCTGTTTTCTAGCCAGGGCAAGGAGATTACTGCAGGCCTGTTCTTCTCTGGTTTTTGTTATGCTTTTTTTCGTGGGGCAGCCCTGTGAGGCTCAGGGCCTGCTGTGCTTTCTGAGGCTATAGTTTGCATCAGTGAGCCCTGTCTGATTCATACCACCTGAATAAACTTGCTCTTACAGTTAAGATGGTCTCACTTTTTCTTTTTCCTTTTTTTTTTCTTTTTTGAAAGGGGGAAGGGTGAAAAGAAATTCTCTTAAACATAAAATGATTTAGAGACTTATTTTTTTAAGCAGATACTTTTGTGTGTAGCCTATGTTTAACCCTTTTTCAGGGGGACTTAGACTGTCATTGTTCGTTTTAAATCAAGTCCTTGCTGTTAGCAAGTTGCTGTTATTTAGGACTCAAAACCATAGAGAAACATTCAGAGAAAAGAGATTAACAGAGTCAGGAAAATAAAGTGGGGTAGTTTTTTGGGGGTTTTTTTGGTTGATTTTTTTTTAGTTTTTTTTTTTTGTTTGCGGTGTTTTTGGTTTTTTTGTTGTTGTTTCTTTAACTGACTAGGCTTGCTGGGATATTGATTTATGAAAAAAATCTCTTTCAAAACTTCAACTTGTATTTTGATCAGAACTTTCCTATATACAGTGGAACAGTACACAAGTGCCCTAAATAAAATTTTCTTCGTAGTTGTACAAATAAAAATCTGGCCTTCTTCCTCTGAACTCAATGGAGCTACTTTGGATTTATACTAGGGTGACTGAAAACATAGTTTGACTAAATATTTCCAGGGAGACAATTAAGAATAGGGAATGCAGTCGCATTTAGTAACTCCTGGTAAAAGAAAAACAAGAAAAAAGAGAAAAAAAAAGGAAATAAATCCCCAGAAAAATTTATTTTTAGAAAATAAATTAATTCCTGAATTCATGCTGTGAATTTAATTCCCACATATTCTTGAACCTCAGTCACTTTCACGTCCAACAATAAAAATTACTTTTTCTGCAATTTTTTTCAAGTAGGTAAGATCAAGTAAAAATTTATGTCTTTTAGAGAGAATGCAAGCAGGACCCATTTCACAAATGCACCGTCACTTCAGAAATTTCTCTGGCACACTCTGGGGTTGAAGCCCTCATGGCTGAACCCATTTCCCTTCCCTCTGCACGTGAGCAGGTATTCAAGTGGGGAGCTGAAGCAAACCACAGCTCCACGATGCTTTTCCTAAGAGGGGGAGAGGATAGTCTCAGCTCCTTCATCGTCAGCCTCAAAAGCTTGATAATTCTGAATAGCATTTTGGATATTTAAATACCCACCTTGAGAAATATGCTGAGACTAAGGACTTGCTTCTCAACAACTGGCTGCTAGTGCTGATGTTTTCAAAGTTAGCAGTGCGATCATTTGGATTGTATTCTGGTGTTCTTATTCTGGAAGCAGAGTCCACTGGGCAAATTAATTTCTGAAGGAACAGCTGAATGCCTGCCTGCCAGCCAAAGGGGGTAACGAGTGTATCGCCAGTGAATCAGAGTAGAGTCAGCAAGGGAGGCTGGACAGTGATGGAACAGCAGAGAGGGAAGCTCAGACCTTGGCATCAGTCTCATCCTTGCTCTTGAGGGAGTGTATGAAAAAGAAAAAAGACAACATCCAAAGCCCTTAGAAAAATATTCATTAATGAGTCCCATAGAATGAACTCAAAGAAAGGGGTTTTGTGGAGGGCGGAGGAATTTGAATGAGCAGAGAAAACCAACCCAGTAGTGCATACAGGCGTGCCATAGCTGCTGGAAACCAGCGAGTCTCATCTTCATCTTCTTTTTTTTTTCCTCCTGTTTAAACTATTAGGCATATTTACCTAATATACTGTCCTCTTACGTACTGCATATGACTATTGCCTCTGGAAGTCAGAGACTTTTATATCACTTAAATGGAATATGTATATCCTTAAGGCTTCAAGTAAAACTAAAAATATGCTTCAGTGGCATATTTCTAATAATATCTATTTCTACAGCAATTTCACTTATCATTTAATAAGTTGCATGCATTTGAAAGCTAATATTTGTACTGTGTCTGATGTGCAATTTAAATATGTGCAGCAATTGCTGCAAGAATATTCACAAGAGTTGTTCACTTGCTGCACAGAATAACTGTCTTTTCTTACCACTGTCTTGGTAAAGTTGCCTAAAATATTTTTTTGTCCATCTGAAACTATGAGAATAATGAAAATCAATTGTCCCCACAATAAACTGTGATCTTCACAACAGAAAGAAAGAAAAAAAAAGCAGCACAGGCAGAGGAACATATTTTTTCAGCTTCCAGAACTGCAATATAAAATTAGGAGAACTATCATGCAACTTCACAGGGACATAAAGAGGCGTAAGGCGCCTAAGTTCTTTGCATGTGTTACTGTAATAAGACTCTGCATCTGAGTAGGAAATCTTCCTAAATTTTTACCTTGTTGTGCACTTCACTTTCCTGACCAGGACAGGAGTTTGACCTTAGGGAGAGAAAGAGAGAAGATGCTTCACAAATCAGGCTTGTAAAAGCTACTGACCTCAGGAATAAGAAGAAGAGACTAAAAATCTGAGGAGTCTGGGACAATATCCTCATTCTCTGAGCCACCACAATGCAGGTGTTTTTGCCAAGCTGGTGTCAGGACTAGATACCTCTGTACAGCCCCTCAGTTGTCAGCTTCTGATGATCTTTTCAAAGCTGTCTAAAAAAAGATTTTTACAAAACCAACTGTATTTAAAACATAAAAAATAGGAGCAGTCAGAGAGAGTTTAATCCTTCCCACTCTAAAACCAGTGAGACTACTACAAGACTCCCAGTTTACTCCTGTGGTTTCAGGATATGACCACCTGTTGCAATAGCTGGTCACTGGTGCAAGATTTTTTCATGTTTAATTAAGGAAGATACAAACTTTTACAAACTTCCAGGAATAAATCTGTGAATGTTTAAATTAGGAAACCACTCTGATTTTGTACATGGCAACAAGCTATGCTGTAAGTAAAGTTTCCCCCTTCTACAAGTTTTCAGATATTGAACATCTTCACCTATTCCTTCCAAAAGCATTTCTAGCTTAATAGATATATGACACAGTAGAACAAAATAAAAAAGTCTGCAAATCCTGGCACCAGCACCAACATCATTTAGATAATCAGCAAAATTAGGTCTGACCACTGGTCATAATGATGATGCTCTTATCTTCAATAGTGACTAAAACATTTGAATATGGTTTCTGTAAGAGGTATTCTAAAACTCTTTTTTCCTAGCATAATAGGATTTGTTCTATCAGTCACTGAAAAATAGTTGATGCTTTTCACAATGTTCCATATTTACTCTTTATATTTTACATTTTATATTTACTCTTCACATGCCCCTCCCCCCAAGTTCCTAGAAGTCCTCCTTGATGTACAAAACTGTGCTTTGAAAATTAACATCTTGCTTCCTGCCAGAGACAGTAGATATGCCAGCTGGTAATAGCTGGTTTCTAATTTTTTCTCTTTGTGCTTGAAGGAAAAAAAAAGTAAAAAAAATTGCTGACTTTAGATCTTAGCCTATCAGATGAAGACTTACTGGTGCATTAGAGGCCTATTCAAAACAGGGCTTTTCTTGCAACAGGAGCCCCTAACAATTGGTAATGAGGACAGATTCTGAATTGTTTGTGAGCAGCTGCTTAGTAGGTAAGAGCTTGTTTGGATTCAATTGAACAGTGTTTTTAGAAGCAGTTACTGACCCCTGACCCTTCCTACAGACTGGGTTGATGGGATTAGGGAAAGCTAGCGTTCAGCTTACACTTGGCTATAACAAGCTGGCAAGAGATAACATACTTTTTAATTATCAAGTTACACCTCTGCCAAAGTTTGTCTGTGAATTTACCAAATGGGTCAATGAACTATAAGAAATCAAGCTAGGCTCTGGGATAATAGTTACATAAGAAAACAGTCTTGGTAGAGATATAATTAATACATTTATGTGGGGGTCTTTTCCCTTTGCAAATATTTCACATTTTCAAATCTTGTTCTACATGACTCTCATATGCATTGCAGAGGCATATGTTGCATGTGGTATTTATACCAATGCAGTTTAAGGTAAAAAAAAAAAGGACTTGAATTATTTCTAAGAGCTGCCAAAAAGGTAGCCAAGGAATAAAGAGCCAAACATGCAATACATGAAATTTAAATTGAAACAACAAACTGAATAACATTAAAATTGGAAGCTTGATTTGTTCTACCACTCTGAGGATGAAGCAATATAAAAATACTTACTATTGGCAAGAAGCCAACTTGTCTAGCAGTCTAAAACCATAAGAAAAGGAAACAATTGTACTATTATTCACCTGAAACAATCAAAGATAATTTCTGACATAATATTAAAAAAAATTTCAAAGGCCATGGGGATTTTACATCTTAATTCTAATTAATTAAAACCAAGCAAAAATTATAAGGCTTAATTATTTTGAATGATTCTTCATCTGTTTTCCTCCAAGGCTGAAGTATGAAAAATCCTCCAGTTCAAGTTATTGAAGGCCCATAGCTTTCTTAATTCTCTGCACTGTCTGTACATATCATGTCAGTTATGGGAGCAGTCAGTTCTGGGAAATTCTCGGTACAATAATCATAAAATTTATGCAGACTGATCCTTTCATGGACAACAGAACTTATAGATAAAATAAGTCATAGTGAGCAGTGCCATTTGGTAAGCAGTACAGATATGCTGAAAGCAATAGCATGGGTTGGAAGGTTGGGTGGATTTCTCAAGGCTGCTTGAAGCACTAGCTGTGCCCTCTGTTGTTGAAGGGCACTGCAGACCCAGCAAGCTTCTCAGGAACACTTGGATTTCTCATGCTAGTCCTCTCAAATCTTTTTCTATGAGCTCAAGTTTCATTTCTAGTCACACCAAATTTCCTGTTTCGGCAGGACCAAGTCCCATTGTCACTTTAAAACAAGAGACCATGTTTAGGAATGAAGAGCAGCTTTGGGCTGGGTGAGGCACATCTCCATCCTGGAAACTTCCCTTTATCATGGGTGTCATCATGGAAATATCACCATATACCATCCCTTGATGAAGTGTCTCACTGCCCTCTCAGAAATTACTATATATTTTCTTTCCTACACTCCTCTCAGAATTCGACTTGTTAATCTCCCGCTGTAATGGTCAACCACTGTTTAATTTTCATCCTAAAGCTGTTACTAGCTAGTCTATAGCCATTAGTTCCTTTGCCAGTAATGCCTTTTAGTTTGAATAGTGTCTTCTCTTCCCTGCTTACTTCTGTAATATGCTTGTATATGGCATTCACTTATTGCTTCAAATTTTGTTTTTCTAGGGCAAATAAACCCAAATTTTAGCCTCTTTTGAAAATACTGTTTCTCTGCCTCCTTGGTTTTCCCATAAGCTGATTTTAGCCTATTCCTATTTAAATTGTTCTTTCATAATGTGGATGTGCAGAATTGTATGCAGTATTTTGGAGAACACCTCATAAATGTCTGCTGTGGTGTAAATAATTCTACCTATATATCTCAAGATTACATCTGCTAAGCTGCCTCCCTCCTGGTTTCCCTGATCCTCCTCCCGTTGGCTATTTAAGTTTCCCAGTTTATAAAAACAACGTAGCTATTGAATTTTGTGCTATTGAATTTCATCCTATTTCTACTGCTAGATTCTTCAAGGTCATTTTGCTTTTCCTATATAATAATCTAATAATGTATTGACAATGCAAGTGGAGGGCACAGAAAGTATAGCAACCTAAAAGGTGTGTGCAGAGACCAGTTTTAGTCTAGCTATAGTGCAGCAATATTAGTCTTTCCAGCCAAGGGAAGGAGAATAGCATATCTAGGAGTCAGCTTGGAGCAAGAGTTTCATTACTTCATATGAATTGTGCCTGGTGGAGTTCATCTGTCATTTGCCATAGGGATATCCCAGAGAATTTTTCCACTGCAGTTAAGTCACTCTTTGTGAGTAACCCAAGTGTCTCTTTAATGTGCTTTCTTCACCATTATGCTCATATTTTTTGTCTCTTAGACATTTGGGAAACATTGAACAGAATTAATACATACACACACACTTCAGGTGGTTCTGCAGGAGCTTTCCTCTTGCCCCAGACTTTGTCTCCAGCCTGGGGCTGGTAACTTTTTAGGCAGTCCCTTCTGTACCATATTGCCCCTTTGCCAATCCCAGTTTCTTCAGCACTCTCTTCTTGCAGTGGTAGTGTTTTCATTACCTTGTAAAAAAAAGTCCCAAACAGGCATCAGTATGTAGTAGAGCATAATTTACCCATGAAAAAACAATATTACAAGGTCCTTGAAGCTCTCAGGTCTAATTTCACCAAAATTTGCACTGCTGAGATTGGGATACAGGATCCCGTAGGTGCTAGGATGAGCGGTCTTAATGCAAACATTGCATTTGTGTATTCCTGTTATGAGGACTTCCACCTGGTTAATAGGTTTATTCTAGCCAATTGATATGGAAATTTGGGTTTCACTCACCTGTTCTTCCAAATTTGTGAGACTGCAGGTTATCTGAGGAACCTCAATTTTAGTTTAATAAACTATTAGGTTATAATAGTCACTTCACTTGCAGGTGACTCCTTTCCTATTTGCTTCCCAGTGTGTAATCCCACATTCAAAAACATGAATCTTATTGGAAACTGAAATAATATTTAGGTTATGTAGCCAAATATATACTGATTCAAATCAAATATGGAGCTTTCATGTGTACCTCATCCTCACTGCAGTCTTTCAACTTCCTGCCTTTTTCTCCATCTAAGCACATACCTAAAAAAAACATTAACGAATTTGCCTGATTTCTTTTATGAGGTCATACTCAGTGTGAGTTTTAGCAAGTCCCATTTTTGCCAAGTCTCACTTTAAACCTGCATTTCTTGACTTCGAAGTCATAGTTTTCTTTGGTGATCAGTCCTTTTTTCCATTCCTTGTAGACTCTCTACTTATGCTTAATGTCATTTTCAAGATGGTTATTCTTCCAGTTAGGTCTGGAAAGTTCTCATACAATATTTTTTTTCTCCCTGCCTGGCATACAGATTCCAGATAGCTTTAGCACGTTTGACATGGAGACATTCCAGGCTGCCTCCAAAATCTAATCCCCAAGTTCCTTAGTTCAGTCGGTCTCCCTAAATAGTTACCTTGGGCTGCATCCAAGCTCAGCAGCTTGAGCACCCGGCGCGGTGCCTGCAGTCCCAGTTGCTTGATCCCCAGATAGGGCGCAGTGTCAGGGCGAGGTGCCTCTCCCTCCTGACTCACGGGCCCAGATTTCCTTCTCGTCAAAATCAAAGTTCCACAAGCAAGGGAGCAGATGTGTGCCAAGGTTTTGCCCTCCTTCGCTTGGGTGGTGGCCAAGGCCTGTTTCCACATTTGGGAGCTCAGGAGTATTCCTGGATGTCGCTGCTTTAGATGAAGTGCTGTCTTTTTGAAGTGACGAACTTTAACAGGTTTTAACTACATTATTTTCTTCAATTTTTTTTGTTGTTTTTGTCGGGTTTTTTTTTGTTGCTATCTTTAAAACAAATTAAACGCTGCACACAGAAGGCTTTGCTAGATAACAGCAATCCTTATTGAGATGGGTGTATCAATACTATTTGAGTCAGTAGCAATTTTTTCCTCACTACAGGATAATTCTCTGCTACAAGTATCTGTAAAATGTACCTTTCCAACCAAAGTGCAATATGCTTTTCTCATATCCAGATTAGATTCTGGGATCAATAATAGCCTCCTATAAATTTTCCAGAGTTCCCACAATATATTTTGTCCTATTTAACACAGGTATTTTTATCCAAAACCAAGTATTGTTTCAGTTAATTTTCTCTTGTTTCTTTCCATTTTATGAATATACCTTTCTGGAGAAACATTTTGATATTATTTTTTGTCAGCATATTGTGTTTACCAGTACAATCACCATTACTGAAATTTCATTCAGTGCTTTGAAAACATGCATTCCTCCAGGTTGCTCCCCAGGATTCCCCATTAGAGTAAGAACTTCTTACCAACTGCACCTGATTCTACATCTAAATTTTACTCTGCATGGCATTTCTACCAGCTGTATCCAGCTGCTCATATTGATATTCACCTTTCCCATGACACAGGGGTTAAGACCTGCATTGTCCTGTAAGTATCACAAAGAAAATAGTGCTCTTGGACCTTGTGAAGGGGATCCTCAGTCTGAGCTCCTTTACAGTTGTAAAGGTGTTGACAGTCTGCAAACACACTTATTTAAAAATACTTACTCTCCAATTTCTAAGGCCAGCCAAGCCCCAATGCAGAATTAAATTTTGCATCAGATTGACATATGTATTTCTTATCAAATACACAATGTTATATCTTCAAATTGCAGTGTGGATCTCTACATCTCTCTGTGTAACTGAGTATGAAGAAGTGTGAAATATTAGCTAAGGGGTGTCTGTATGACCTATTTTTCAATGTATACACAAACTGTGTGTATCACAAAGAGGATATGGAAGAAATTAGACTGATAAACAGCACAAAACACTGGATAAGAAGCCATCTTGGCTCCAAGGCAAGGATATACAAATTTTTTTTTCTCCACACTCACTAATTATTTACTGTAGATTTGCCCTACCAGACCCAGGCTTCAGGTTCATGGCATGAGTTTTACCAGTGAGCTTCAGTCATTTAGTGTTAATTTAACATCTGAAAAGAAGTCTGGCTCTTAGCTAGAACACAGACACTGCTAATATGGTGAAAAAATTTGCTACTGGAGGCCAAGTTGGATGGGGCTTAGAGCTGCTTGGTCTAATGGAAGTTGTCCCTATCCATGGCAGGGTGGATGGAACTAGGAAATCTTTAAAATCTCATCCAAGTCTATGGTTCTATGGAAACCTAACAAGCCAAATTTTATTAATGCCTATAATACTGAAGTAACTGGGGATTTCTGTAGTAATAGTTTCTGTGACTATATGTTTGCTTTATGTAGTTTTGTATAAAGACAAATTATGTGTCAATTCTATTTCTATTTTACTGATCTGCATACACATCTAAACACACCCATAAATGTATAGACATATTAGGAGAAACTTTAGTGGCATCATCCCCATACATTGTTGGGTTAGTGCTAACGTGCTCTCAAAAGACACATCAGTGGTTTTAATTCAGTTAAATTGTAGAAAGGAATTAATTCTGGTGCATCTCTTTAGCTTTATATACATAAGAATACGTGAGTGAAATAGAGGGAAAGAGACTGCTGAAAGCACAGTGTGCAATTGGTCCAGCATTAATGTTTCAGATTAAAATAGCCAAGAACAGTCCTGTGACTGCTAATTAAAATGGATATGCAATTTTACCAAATACTTGACAATAAATTAATATTAATTGCTAAAGAAAGTTTCCAAAGGAAAGAAGTAGCAGCATATTAAAATTATCTTTACTTTATTATGATCTCTTTCAAGACAAAATAAGCATATCTACAGTTTTAGACATTATAGGAACATGTCAAGTTTGTTTGGATTTTTTCCCCTGTTCAGCCATATGGATTTGAGATAGTCATATTAATAGAAACATATTCCCATAAAAGATAGAAAAGTATTAAGCTATGTTGTTACATAGAGACACATTCTGGAAATTTTCAGGCTTATTAATATAGAAAAATATTTTATTAGATGCATAGCTTATTTACAAAAAAAAAAAAAAGTGGTACTAAACTTATCCATGAAATCCAGTCATTAGTTTGTCTTAATTATTTTTAACCTTTTATAAATCAACCTTTTTTCACACTGAAATTTATATGAATGAAAAATCCTACCATAGATTAAAAGCACTAAAATTAATTAATTTATTTGGTTATCTAACACAATCCAAAAAGGTTTTTCTATAAATTTCAATTAATTAAAACTTTATTTATTTTTTCTTGCAGTTATTATTTTCTTAGATAATTGGAGAAAATTGTTAGTTGTGTGAAGCTTTTCATATATGCCAACAAATGAAAAGAACAACACTCATTATTTGCAATACTGTATAAAGCTGAATAAAAAATGGCTAAAGACTGTGCGGAAAATTTATAGAGATTTTGTGTTAGTGCAGAATGTGGATTCTAGTTATTGTACATGTCTGGGAGTCAGACTGGTCCCACTCCACCAGAGCACATTAGAATGTGCCTCACTTGAGAAACTATTATACCACAACGGGCTGGTTTATTTGCCTAAAATTAAGCATATTATTAAGCATATTATTTGTTTCCCCTAAAACCAGGTTAGCTAGTGAATAATAGTAACTTATGTACTTGTTTACAATTTTTAAGTCTGTAACTGAAAACTTTTAAACTATATGTGCCTTAAAGCCTCTGTAAGATGAAATAGGCATAAAATAGCTACTTCTGGAAAAATTATATAAACTTAGGAAGTGCCAAGTGATATTTTCTTGTGTTGATGGTATAGGGTGAGGCATCTTGTCATACAATATAACACAACATAAAGAGTTTAAGCTAGTTACATAAATTTTTTTGTATACACACTACCCCTGAGGTTTGTCCCTCAGACTATTCATATAACTGTCTAGAGGAAGTTTAAATATCCTCATTTAGAGGCCAGATTTTCACAGGTAGCATCTACTGAAAGTTTTCTACTTTTTGCTTTTTACATCTGCTACTAATGCAATAAACAGGGAGGCTGAAAACCAAACAGTATTATTAATAGTGACAGGAGCCTTTTAGCCAAGCTCCCTTTGTGGTGACAGATATTGTTTATCATATTTTACTTGTTGTTTTAAACTTCCCCAGTAAGAAAAAATAACTCATATAGAAGAGGAACCAGATAACAAACAATGTGCTTTGTCTAATAGTAAGTTCTAATAAAAAAAATATTGGGGGGAAAAAAGAACAAAACCAGATAAGAGCATGCCTATTTTCCAAAAAATTTTACTGTTTGTATTCAGGTATCCTGGATAATATTTTGCAGTTTATGTAATATACAGTAAGTTGCACAGCAATATCAAGGGTTAAGCCAGAAATCTTTCAAAAATAAAAATTAAAAAAAAAAACAAACCAAAAAACATCATTAATGATTTTGATTAGCTTTATTTCTTACTCGGATTCTACACATACCCCCCCCCTCCACCCCCCTCATGGCAAAGCTGTTCTATACAATTAAAACACTGCTGCATCCACTGCTCTGCCACAACCATACACTGTTTTAGTTTTTGAGTTCTTTATGTGTTTCCAGCTTTTGGTTTGACCAAGTAGTATGAATTAGCACAGTGAAAAATGACAGGAAGAGGATCTGACAATTTGTGGTTGGTTTTTTTAGCTGAACCAAAAGGCTGGCATTTTCAATAATAAATGCTAAAATTAAAAAAATAAAAACCAAAAAATTCTTACAGATCTTAAAAATAATTTCTTGTACCTGACCAAAACATTTTTAATAGATGCTTAAAAATTGGTCTAGATACACTTCAAAACAAAATTTCATTTTTCTAGAACACCTTTTTAACAATGTCACTATGTACAGTTTTAAAATTAAATGCTTATAGTCCTTATTTTTTTTCAGCTTTCATTCCTAAAGCATGTTACAAATTTCACTTGTCCCTTTTTGAATATTTTTGGTCAGCTTGAGCTGACATATGTGAGTGAAGCAAAGATTTTTTTTTCTTTCAGCTATGTTTCTCCCACAACAACTGACATATGAGTTTTGATAAACAGGAACAAATTCCTCAATTTCTAAACTTGAGATGAACTCAAAAAACACATTTTAGTATTCTTTGATGTCTGAGTGTTTTCTTATTTTTCACTTTCTGTGTGTTCCTTTACTTCCTCATTTTGATTGAGACCAGAAACTTTCATCAAGACACTCTGGGTATGTCAGTGTCTTACAGAATCACAGCATGGTTGAGTCTCTGGAGGTTGTCTTCTCCACCTCCCCTGCTAAAAGTAAGCACAGGATTCATGTCCGACAGGTTTTCAATGTCTGCTTTGAAAAAAACACCACAACCTCTCTGGGCAATCTGTTTCAGTGCTCAGTCACCCTCAGTGTGAAGCAGTTTGCCCTCATGTTCATATTGAATTTTCTTTGTTTCAGTTTGTGTCGGTTGCCCCTTGACCTCTCGCTGGGCACCCCTTCAAGAATCTGGTGTGTCCACTTGACACCTGCTCTTGAGACACTCGCGGGCACCCCCTCAGTCTGTTGGTGAGGCTGAACGGGCCCAGCTCCCTCAGCCTTTCCTCATAAGGGACAAGCTCCAGGCCCCTCATCATCTTCCTAACCCTCTGCTAGATCTGCTCCAGGACCTCCATGTCTCTTGTCCTGAAGAGCCCAGAACTGGACACAGCACTCCAGATGTGGCCTCACCAGGGCTGAGCAGAGGGGCAGGGTCACCTCCCTTGACCTGCTGGCAATGTTTTTCCTAATGTACCCCAGGGCACCCCTGGCCTTCTTGGCCACCAGCTGGCTCATGGATGGCTTGTTGTCCAACAGACCCCCAGGTCCTTCTCCACAGAGCTGCTCCCCAGCAGATCAACCCCCAGCCTGTAATGGTCCACGGGGTTATTCCTCCCCAGGTGCAGGCCCTGCACTTGCCTTTGTTCAACTTCATTAGGCTTTTCTCTGCCCAATTCCCCAGCCTGTCCCGTTCTGGCTGATGGCAGCACAGTCTTCTGGTGTATCTAAGGTATCAGTGGTTTAGTTCAGGCCAGGAAAGTACATTTGAAATACATCTCACAGCAGTCCATGCTCTGGCTCACAGCACGCAGATATATCTGCGTGCCAAGATGAATTTATTTTGCATGAAATTAAACTGGAAAATGTGCTCCAGAAGGACACCTACTTCCCTCCAGCCACAAATAGGCATGCAGGCTATGGAATCAGAGCAGGGTTAGTCTAATAGTAAATATAAAGCTCTTAAAATGCGGATGTTAGGTACTAAAGCCATTACATTTCTGTCTAGAGTCTGCTCCTCTTGGTCCATTCTGCTTGTGAAGGCAGACATAGCTTCCATATGATAGCAATTGTATTGAAAAGATGACAAAATGTCATGGCAGAAATTTTAGTCATATTGTGATCAACAGCTAAGTACCTATTTATGTCAGTTATTTCCCTATTGAAAAGCTCTTTTCACCACATATGCCACTAATTTTTCAGAAAGAGGAGACGTGGATAAGTAACAGTGAGCTTTGCAGTCAAATTCAGTATGAACTTGGGAATTTTTGTGCTATTCACATTGAATAAACTTTAAATAGATACACATTGCTATGCTTCTCAGTGCTAGTGTATTGTCCATAAGCATATTCCAATGCAGGACACGTGATTATAATACAATAATGGATCAAAAGTGATTTTCTTAGTAAAGCTAATATAGGTTGAGTAATTTTTGATACTGGTTAAACATTTGCCTTAGGGTGATGATGCAGTGAGACTTGTTTACAAGTCTTGCACACAAGGATTTGGAAGTGAAAGATGTAGATTTTTTAAAAATTCACATTTTTTCTTACATATCTAATTCTACATAATTCAACATTGGCCATTTGCTATTTGTCCCATAGAAGGTAGTTCAAGGTTTTGCATTTGATGTTTGTGGGAGCAGAAATAGGCAGTGAATTAAGTATATAATCCCTAGCTATGGAAAATGCCTTGGCAAGGAAGAAAATAGCTTTCTCATATTCAGTAACAAAATAGATTTTGAAATATCTGTTTATAGATTTAATAGATCCCCCGCAATATCTGTTCTATTTAGATTTGCCAACTAATTCAGTCCTTAACAGACTAGAATCAATTTTGTTTACACTTTATATTACTCCATGCAGCTCCTTCAATGTTTTTGAAGCATTTTTCTATTTAAAATATTTTATTTTTCAAGTATAAAAAAGTATCTTTCACTTCAGCAGAGATCTCTTCCCTCTTCATATCTAGTCACATCCCTGTAATTTAGAACCAAAAACACTGTTTCACTGCAGGTAATTTTCACTGTTGTCCATCCTGATGAGCTAATACAGCTAAGACAGAGTGAGTTGAGTCCTACTTGCTCTTATGCAGAAATCACAGAATTAATTCCTGTTAGAGGTCCAACCTGTTATACCTGTGTAAACCTACAAAGGGTAATGGGGTCACACAAGTGTCAGTAAAGCCATAATAGGTTTAATCAAGCAAAACAGAAAGTAAATTGCTCTGCAAAATCCTCATTACTATAGACGAAGTACATTCATCTGTCTCAACTGTTAAACCACAAGCTGTCTGAGCAAAGGCAGTTCCTCCAACAATGATTCTCTCATTTCAAATGAAACCTCTAGGTGACAAAGTACAAACAAGTAATGATTGTATGATAATAACCTGAACTGACTACTAGACAGAGTATTAGTTTGCCCAACACAGCTGTTTAGGTACAAATGCCCTACAGGTATTCTAGGAATTACACTGAAAGACAATCAGCGAGGACAGCAACTGTATTGCTTTTAGTTATGTTTCCAGCAAATGTTGAATTATGTAGGCAGGTTCTTACTCAAGTATGCAGAGTCAATAATAAGTAATTTTTCCCCCAACCACATATAATTTTGCATTACAAAAATAACCTATCAACTCATATTCAAACATTTTTAAAGAGCTATTAAAATATCATTGTTGGGTCACCAATATATCAGGCTATGTCTAGGAGAGTGTGAATACAGATCAGCTTAAATAAACTAAATTTCTCTGTTCATAATTTTCCTTGAATAGTATAAATAACAGATTAACAGCATATTTGGAGAGATGAGCCATAGTAGACAGTGATATTATATTATTACATACCATGACAATGCAACAGAATCTGAAGTACAATCTGAGAGCAGATTCTTCTTTATGGAGAAACCATATGTTGCATTTTGTTAAGACTAGCAGCAATGTGAAAATTTGGCCTCCTGGTATCCATGTTACACTGAAAACTTATTTCTGTAGAGATTGGTAGGGTTTCAAGGTCTGGTGGACCTCTGCAGTCATCTCTTCCAATAATCACAATGTAGGCAACAAAGACTGCCCTCATTTTGTCTATTTATGCCTTCCAGGTACTGGGTTGCTTGACCTTTCCTTTCTCAACATTGTTGAAGTTTTGCTCCCCACAGAGATGTTTCTGGACAAAACACTTCACATCTAATGTTTCTTTTATGTTAACTACATTTCTTTGATAAAATTGAGCATATTGAACTCTTTTCCACTGTAAGTCTGCTCCGCTGTCATGACACCGCACCTGGAGTGCTGCATCCAATTCTGGGGCCCCCAAGGAGAGAAGGACATGGACCTGGAGGACTGAGCCCAGAGATGAGCCACGAAGATGATCCAACAGCTGGAGCACCTCTCTTAAGAAGACATGGTGAGGGAGCTGAATCTGTCCAGCTTGGAAAATAAGGTTTCTGAGTGATCTAATTGTGGCCTTCCAGTGCCTGAAGGAAGCCTGCAAGAAAGATGGAGAGAGACTATTTACAAGGGCATGTAGTGACAGGACAAGGGGTCAATGGCCTCAAACTGAAACAGGGTAGATTTAAATTAGATATCAGGAAGAAATTCTTAACTGAGGCACTGGAACAGGGTGCTCAGAGAAGCAGTGAATGCCCTGTTCCTGGAAATGTACAAGGTCAGGTTGATAGGACTTTGGGCAACTTGGTCTAGTGGAAGGTGCTCCTGCCCATGGCAGAGGAGTTGGAACTAGTTGATCTTTAAAATTCCTTCCAGTGAAAGCTTTCTATGATTCTATCATTGCATTAAGGTAGTTTTGATACTATGATGGTCTCACTTCACAACAGCAGAAATGCAGAAATGTTCGTACAAGGAAGCAGTATCCACTATTGGAACAATTTTCATGGGATGAAAAAGCAGGTGATTTTTAAAATATTTTCTATTCTTCTAATGACATTTCCTCAAATCTTTCCCATTTCAAAAATTACTGACAGGGTTTTCCAGAGCTATGGCTCCAGTGCTGAGTAATTTTAATGGATAATTCCCAGTTATCCAAGAGACAATGCTAATATTTTTGGTCAGCATGTTACTTTCAGAGAGCATGTTCACCCGGTTGTCATTGGTGACTCCCAAGTTCTTTCCGAGTTACTTTTATATAAGTGGATTGCACCTAACTAACTAAATAATTACTGGCATCCTTTCTCCTTTCTGCTCTTCTTTGCTACCCTTATTTTGATGACATTTGCAAACTTCATTAGTAATGATTTTAAAGTTGTTGCACAGACTGTGTTGATGAATGTTTTATGCAGTATAAGTCTCCCAGAAGTAGCATAATTGCTTAATGATAATTTTTCATGTAAGATTACAATTTAACACTGCTCAATAGCTTGTTTCCAGTCTATATGGAACGCCAACTCAGTTTTATATAATCCTGAATTTATTGGCAAATAAAGTATCATGCAGTATGAATCCTGGACCTAAGTCTACTCTACCAGCCTTTTTGCCTCTACAAACAACACTTCCTGTCTAATCTGAAAAAGCAATCGAGTGAGTTTGATTGTGTCTCTTTCCCATCTTTATTGGAGTTAGTTGCATTTCCTTGCCTTAATTCTTTATTAATCAATCCCTATAGCACATTTTCTGTTATAAGATAAATTCTGGATTGACAGATTTGGATCTGCTCATTTATGCTTTTTTGAAATATTCACACAGCAATGGCTTTGTCAAAGCATCTGTATCACTGTTTCAAAAGTTATTTTAAGATAGTTGTAGTGGTTGAGAGAGGGCTGGCTGATATGCCCAGGCAATATCACAGAAAATACTTGTTGGTATGGGCTAAAATCATACAAGAGAATATGCTAAAAGTTAAAGAATTATAGAAAATAATCAGCCCTCAAACCTCTCTCCCAGCTTTGTTTTATTTACCTGTATAAACACAGCCCTTGAGGCTGGAAGCTCTCCCTGAAGGACTTCAGGACATGGTAGAAACATGGTGGTACATGAGCTGTAG
Source organism: Pardalotus punctatus (assembly GCA_013400915.1). Lineage (NCBI taxonomy): Eukaryota > Metazoa > Chordata > Aves > Passeriformes > Pardalotidae > Pardalotus > Pardalotus punctatus. Next base: position 151,973 of record VZTX01001593.1, read on the forward strand.
GAAGGTTGTGTCCCTTTTCATCATGCAGTGACACTCCCTTAGCTCTCCATCATCTCATGTTCCTCCACCCACAGATCCTGTCAATCAATCCTTCATACCTCTGCTTGGTGAGGAACGATCGTCACTCCATTTTTGCACTATATTTTTCATGAGTCAAGGAGACAATGCAGGTAAAATTGCCTTGGGTAAGAGCAGCAGAAAAATGTGTGGCATGGATAAGGCCAGGGTGGTATGGGGTCTCACTGCCCTGGGTACTGCAGCAGCACAGGGATGTCAGAGCAGAAAAGTCTGGGGATTATTTGTTAATATTCAGATAAAGCCAAGAACGACTGCAGTGCTGGCCTGGACTGGCATTTGCCTATTACCCACACTATCTGCTCACATTTTTTGACAGTGTCAAGGTTTGACCCTGGCCAAATGCCAGGGACCTACAACGTCTGCTCTCTATGCTCTCTCCTGCTGCAGCTATGCAGAGGAGAGGAATCAAACTAACACAAACACACTGGAGTCATGAGTTGAGATGAGGCACTGGTGGGGTCAGACATAGAGAACATGAGCAAACAGGTGAGAAACTTAAGTTGCAAAGTGATTTATTAACCTAACAGAGTCAGAGGATAAATGAGAGGTAAAAATAAGCTCTTAAGACACCATTTCTTCACTCACCCCCCTTCCCTCTTAAGATGCCATTTCTCAGATCACCCCCCTCCCTCTTTCACACAAACCAACAGCTCCGGGGTGGGGCAGGGTATGGGGGTTTCCCTTTGGTCAGGGTCAGTCCACCAGGGAGAAGAGTCCTCTACTCAGCCATGGGGTCCCTCCCACGAGAGACAGTCCTNAGAGCCATCAGAGAGTGGCTCTGCTGGACAAGGTGAAAAACGTCCAGAACCTTCGCACAGGACACACAGGAGCCATCCTTGTGCCCCTTCCTACCCACTAGCAAAAACTGGGCCAAGTAAAACCACCACAGACAACCATAAGTGTATTTTGCCTACCAGCTCCCAGTGTGAAGACTTTCTCAGCCTTCTGTGCATCTGGCTCCCAGGGCTGTGGTGATTCTGTGAGGTGTTTAAGAGAACCCCTTCCCAGAAAAGCCCTTTCAGAATATATCAGCACAGCAGCTAGGTCATGATGGATGTTGTGTGCTTATGGCAGTCTGTTTACTTTTTTTGGTTGTTGTTTTTTGGGGTTTTTCTTTATTTTTTTTTTTTTGGTGCATTTTTTTATTTGTTTTCGTTTTTCTTCAATTTATTTTGTTTTGGGGTTTTTTTGGTTGTTGGTTTGTTTTTTTGGTTTTTGGAGGGGTTTTTTTTGTTGTTGTTATTTTTAAGAGGCAAAACAAAGAAATATGCAAATCACTTTCATAAGTAAACCAAATGAAATTTGAATGAAAGACAGCTTTGCCCTAATCTTGGAGAAAATCATAGAACAAAATTTACCACCACCAAATGTGTGGCAGTACAATTGCTCCTTACTACCTGTCGTGGTTTGACCCTGGCCAAATGCCAGGGACCTACGACGTTTGCTTTCTATGCCCTTTCCTGCTGCATTTTTGCAGAGGAGAGGACTCAAACTAACACAAACACACTAAACTCA
>VZTX01001593.1:158848-360623 GCA_013400915.1 Pardalotus punctatus
GGGCTGTGGGTGGATCTCTGCACCCCCCTGGACTCCATGGGCTGCAGGGGGACCACCTGCTCCCCCATGGTCTTCACCATGGCCAGCAGAGTGTTTTCAGCTCCGGTACCTGGAGCACCTCCTCCCCCACCTTCTCCACTGACCTTGGTGTCTCCATGTTGTTTTCCCTCACATATTTTTACCTCCTCCTCCTCCTCTGGCTACAAAGAAATGCGTGCATGCACCCATTGTTTTGATTTCTTCTTAAATATCTTTTCACAGAGGCGTAACTAACATTTCTACTTGGCCCAGGTTTGGCCAGCAGCATGTCCATCATCTTCAGAGCCATCAGAGAGTGGCTCTGCTGGACAAGGTGAAAAACGTCCAGAACCTTCGCACAGGACACACAGGAGCCATCCTTGTGCCCCTCCCTACCCAAAAACTGGGCCAAGTAAAACCACCACAGGCCACAGTCTCCCAAGGAAGACTAGCCTTGTCTTGTGCAAATGACAGGAAAAAAGGTAGGATTCTGCATAAGAGCATGTGCATGTGTGAGTGAACAGTCAGATTGGGTAAATTTTGTAAGAATTGTATAATAAAGGTAGAAATTTTGAGTTAATCTTATTTTTAAAGAATCATTTGAGTCAGATCCAAAGGACTATTTGAATCTAAAAAATTACTCCCAGAACTTGCCTACAGAATATCAGTTCCTTACTGGAAATGCTCTGTGTGATTGTTTTCCATTTATATATTTTTTAAAGTATTTATTAAAATAGAAATTTTATTTTCAAAGGCTTTTTGGCTCACTCTCTTACAAATGTCCATTTATTTGAATGAGTTTATTTTTGTTAATGCCTCTCAGGACTTTCAAAATTCCAACCTTACTTAATTTCAGTCATCTGCTTCAAATGAAAAGGTAACTCACATAAGGCTGTTAATATTGGACATCCAAAATCCTTCACTTCATGAAATCTACAGATGTTTAGTAAAATTGGGGGAGGGTTGGTTAGTGACCAGCACACAGTGATCCAGCTACAACCTGGTCTTTGTCATGTGAGAGGCCAGAAGACCATATATAAGCAGAAAATGCTGCATTTTTCTTTCTCCTTTCTCCTTTCTCCTTTCTCCTTTCTCCTTTCTCCTTTCTCCTTTCTCCTTTCTCTTATTATTTTTCTTTTCCATTTGTAATATCAGTTAAAAAGCAATAAGTATGCTTATTATTTTTGTAAGATTGCTATGAATTATTTAGCTAAGAAATAATTGAAGGAGGCATGGTAGGGAAAATTACCCACAAAGCCAGCAAAACTGCAAGTCAACCTGCCATCATTGGGCACACAATCATCATTAATTTTAATGAGATGTGGGAGTTTGCAGTTCAGCAGGAGGAGGAGAATGCAGGCACTTCTCAAAAACCTGCCTGGCATGGTAGGCTAGAGGAATTTTACTAGCACTCCTGATCGATAGTGGAGACAGCAGTCAATATTAGTAGACCTCACAATCATCATTAATTGAAATCTCTCAGCCTTCAGTTTGCATAACAAAGCAGCTGGTGCCTTAATGAAGAAAACAATGTCTTGCAATTCCAACCTCCTGCAACTCCCTCATGGACTAAGATGGCTGAAATAGAGGCTGCATTCTCTGCTGTAAACCCCTCTCTGTACCTCCTGTGCCACACGTGCCACACATACATGTATGCTTGCTCCTCACATGTTAATGTTATGTAGACAGTTAAATAGTATGTAGAAATTAAGTATCCGAATTCAAATAAAGTGAGTCAAGAAGCTTCAAAATACTGCAGCAGAAGAAAACAAAATAAACTGCCAAAGAGCCTCATTTTAGTTAAAACTGAAGGTATGAGTATTAGAAAAAACATAGGTAAAAAAATAATCTTCAATTTTGAGGACAGAAAAGTTGGAGATAAAAAAGAGATTTTGAAATGGAGCAGGTGATATTAAAGCAAATTTTCTGTTTTGGGTCTTATTTCTCTTTCAGTCTCTCTCTCTCTCTCTCTTTCTTTCTCTCTCTCTCTCATGGAGAGTCATTTGGAAAAGATCAGGGAGGCTAAGATATAATAAGAATCATTTGCTAGTTTTCAGCCTAAATGTGAAGATGATTGAAGCTTGAAAGTGTTCTGTCCTGCCATATGTTAGTGTCCATCTAAAAGAATCTGATGAAGATGAAGAGAAAACAATTTTCTGGCTGTAATGAGTAAGAGGACTGGGAAATTGCTGGGAAAATTGTGGGATTAAGGCCCATTTATGCCAGAAAATTGCAAAGAACTCTCTGAGCAAATTCAGGAAGGTAGTGGCTGAAGTATTTATTGATTCCACAAATCAGTCTTTTTTAAAAAGCTTGGCAAAAAAGTGCTTCCAGGTCTTACAATGCAAATCCATACTCACAGTAAATACATTAACAGTTATTTGTTTTCATCACAACTCTTTCATCCTCCCTATTCTCCCCATGAAGAACAGTCATTAGTGAAAATTCTCAGGAATAAGTCCCTTTTGTATTCCTGTTTATTTAACTCCTTTCTGCTGTTATTTCATGCGGGAGAAGAAAGTATAATGTCCCTTCCAAATCTCTACCATCTCTCATGAATTATTATATTTGGTAGTTATCATAACATATAATTGTTTTCATGGCATTTGTTTAAAAGCCTGGATATGAATATCTGATTACAGAATCTAAGACAAAAGTACAAATCCAAAAGGCTGCAGTTTTCCTTTATTAAATTTTATATCTTGGTTCTTGTCTTCATGTATTCAAGCTTTCCACAAAATTTTCCCTCTTTATTTCAGTATTTCTTTTTTTTCTCTTTCATCCATTCTTTGTTTCCCCTTGTCATTCTGTGAGAGGAGGAATAGCATTGGTCCTAGTTCACATCACCTTTGATCTCTCACTTGGCTCTCCTATAGATTCTTCTGCAGTGATTTCTCACTTATGCAAGATTAAATATGAGAAATAGCAGACATAATTTCCTTGAAGCTGAGTTAACAGAATTGGGTTTACTCAGATTGAAAAATTGTTTTTAACTGTTATTGTTTTTCATCTTCTCAGTACAAAAACAATCCTTGCATAACTTTTCCGTAGAGAAACCAAGAAAGCTGCTGTGCCAAAAGAGCCAGTACCCCAGCAGATCAGATGCTCAGTGAAGCTGATCTGTGGGAATAAAACAACAAAGTGAGTTTAACCTAATTCCAATGACTTGAGGTTTAACTTTCTGATAAGAAAATTGATAATTCAGCAGTTTTCTCTGATACATCTTTATTTTAGATTTGACCTGGCATTTCTAACCTTAGGATTATTTCTAATCAAATATATACATACAAATATATAAATATATATAATTCTTTTTCCTAAGGTTGTCAGTGTATCAGCACTGAATAATGAAAAATTGATTTTGATGGCATATTTACCTGAGACTCAAAAATTACCTTGGCATTTTTGAAGGATGCTAAATTATATTCCTAATGTTCTTCTCATTTCTGTTTAGTGGGAAAGAACTAAGAAACCTAAAAACAAGGGAAAATTTATATAGGACTGACTTGATTTTTCGCATTTGGAAATTTCCTGTTAGAGCACAAAGCTTCATTAATCTAGGATAGGGCAGCCCTCTTGTCTCTGTGGACATGAAGTACCATGATCCCAAGCAGACTTTGGGGAGGAGGAACAAGCTGGCATTTGTTCAAATATGCATTAAAAGAAGAGGCTGCCAAAAACAGGAAAACTGCAGAATCTATTCTAAGGGTAATGATAAGGAAAGGAATGAACCATTTAAATTCTTTATTATTCTGCCAAAATGATCTAATTTGTGACTTTGCAATGTTTATGTTGAGAACAAAATCATGTATTCCCATTTTTGTTCCTTTTGGTTCTTACTTCAATCTTCAGTCACAGAAATGAGGTGAGATAAAATTATAGTGACTAATATGGTCCCAAAGAAAAAAGCAGGCTGTTGAACTGGTTTGGGGAATGTGTATTTCTTTTCATTGAGAAAATTTTATCTTATAAGTTTTCTTGAAAAAACTGTAGACACTAGTTACTTCCATTTTGCCTGTAAAATACAGTTTGGTTAGCAGTGCTTTAATTTCTGTGAAAAAAGATCATGGAGCCAAGGACAATACCCAGCATCATTGCAGAGTGCAGTCAGCCCTAGGGAAGGAATCAAGCTCTAGGAGTCCAGGCAAGGGTTATTACTGGATGTAGTTGTGGACTATTGTCTGAAAACACTTTGTTGACATCCTTTTTTGGTGTTGTTTGTTAACTAGGTTTCAAAGAGAGTGTTAGTTCTGTAAAGCAGTTTTTTATATTGAAAAACAAATAGGAAATTTGTATTTTTTGCATGTCCTTTGTATATTAAATATCCCCATGTGTTCTACTTCAGAGGCTTGAGGATGCATTCATGACCTACATTTTCTTTTCCCAATGAGTCATGCCAACTACAGTATGCAGTGGGGCTGCAAGATCTTGACCTCCATGAGGTGCTTTTTACCCTCTGAATTCATGAGATTACATGAAAGAACTGCTCAAAGGGCCTGCCTGGAATACAGGTATATAAATAATCTACTTTACCCTCCTTTAAATACAGAATTTTTTGGGTTGAAAATATTTGGGGTCTGGACGAATGTTTATTTAAGAGTAAGATTTTTTTCCAGCTTTAATTGATAATTTCTGATATGCAAATTTTATCTGCAACTATTTTAAATTAGAAGTTTATCAAAATTGGCCAACCTAAAGAAAGAGAGATAACTCAGAATAGAAGAAATAGCAAAAAAAAAGAAAAAAAGCCCAAACTGCTTAAGATGACTCTGAGCAAAAAAGAATTTTTATGTATACTTCTATGAAGACTTTTATGATTAACATTATTTTTCTTCAGTGACTAGATGTAGTGCTCACTCCATCAATGTTAATGCTATTCCCTCCATTATCTAAACCTCTGGCAGAAATTCTGACAGGATGCACAAGCATATTACAATTATGATAATGAAAATATCAAAATGTCACTAATGAAATGACTTAACATTGGTGGATACAGCTATTTCTACATTTCTGCATGATCCCATATTACTTCACTTATGGGCAGGCTTTTTGCGTCAGACCTAGTATACATTAAGATGTTTTCAAAATTCGAAATGAATGTCCCTAATTTTAGTGTTTTGTATTTGTTGGGCTTTTTCCCCTCTTAAATATGACTTGATATATTTGCAGGCAAATTTTGCTTTAATTTGCAGGCAAATTTTATAGATGAAATGGCTATATTACTTTAATTTGGTTTTAGTTGAAAAAAAATGTATTTCTTAGCCTTACAATCTGCCTGATCAAGGCTTTGATATGGAATTTATTTAGGTTTTAAAACACAGTCTTCCACTGGACTGTATATGCTGATGTGTACAACAAGCTACATACATGGCTTATTGAATGAATATGTGCAAAAGAGAAACAGGATCAGAAGAAAAAAGTGAGCTAAAAGCTCTCAGTCAGTACAGCAAGCAGTGGTCATTGCACAGACATTTTCAGCAGATGTCAGCCCTTTTGTTTTCACTTCCTTCTCCTTCCTTTTCTTTCCTAGCAATAAGTGCAAATTGCACTCTGTCTTCTATTAGGGGATAATCTACATACACACAACCCCTTTGGAATTCTATTTCCCATTATTTTAATCTTATTTTGCTCACAGAATTTTACATTATGCTTAATACCATTTCCCTTTTTAGTGATCAGCACAAGGGCTGTAGGGCTGGTAACTGCTAGTGAAAGAAACACTGGATGGGAATTATTTGTCATCCAATATTCTGCACATGTAATATGAAAAAAAGAAAAAGAAGATACACTCACAGGAAAAAAAGATACATCATTGATGAAGGCTCTGAAGGATTTTGAAATGGTTGCTTTGCCATTTTTCTTTTTAAAAATCCAATAATGGGATTCCAACAAGCACACAACTATCAAGCTTTGTCAATAAGGTTTCATGAACACATGGTTTCCTATTATGACATATTAAAAGTATTCATCATTCAGTGTGTGTGTACTTAATTCTAAAGAGAAATCTAGTTGCATTTTTTAGACACATTAATTAATTGAGATTTTCCTCCAGAAAATGTGAGGGCTGATAATGGATGTGTCACATCAATTCTGCACCTAGTGAAAAAGTTTTAGTAGCAGAAACTATGGTTTGCTGCAATCATAGCAAAAGAAGTATTTAGCCAGCAGTTTTCATTGTTTTTCTATCTAGCCTGGCAGCAAGTTTAAAACTTTGAACCATAAATGTAACACAAAGATTGTTTTTTCCTGCCATACTGTCACTTTAATTTTTAAAGAAGAGGTTTTGGAAATAAAAATACTTTTTTTTTTTTTTTTTAAAGGCAAGTGTGGCAAAAAGTTAAGTAGATGTCTGTTCTGGATTCAGAAGGGTCACTGTTTTGAAAATGGAGCTGCTTGAAACTACTCAAAATTTATTTTGATTCTTTGACAGTTTTGCACTCAAGGTGAAAGGAGATGATGACGTCAATCCCATTTGATAGGCAGTGATTCTCCACTGCATCTGACATTAATTAATTCTCTTTTTAGCAGGGTCAACCATCAGAACAAAGACTAAACAAGTCAGAAATATCTTTGTGCAAATCAATGAATTGCACAGGGGAAAATAAGCATGAGAGTAGAAAGAACCTCTATAAATGTAGTTCATTATTCATTTCACTTAATTGCTGTGGAAAATAAGTGCCTTTGAACTTTCTAAGCCATTAGCAGAAGACACTCAGCTCCTGTCTTAAAGAGAAGGATGATTAATACTTAAGTGTTTCTCTGTATCCTGAAGACATATGAAATGATGATCCCACCACTGGGAGCTTTCACCACTGGACAGCAATCGAATTATTTCAAAAGGATCAGGTGGGAATGAGGACAAGACATTTTTCCTGGAATTCAGTGTTAAAATAAGGCTTTCATTTTACAATTAGTTTTCAAGATACTAAAAGAGTCTGTGAAAGAATATCTAAGCTGCAAATCAATTAGTTGTTACAGCTCCTCTCAACAATTTTGCTACCTGTAAGGAAAGTCTTATCCTTCTCACTACCATTTACTCTGGTCCACCTTTGCCATTTGCCACAGGCTGGGGTGGACCTGATCCTCAGGCCATGAAAATCTTCTTAGGCAGACCTGGACCCTTGAAAAACGATTTCTCACATTCTGTAATCAGGAGCAACTGCAGATGAAAAGACACTACATATCATTATCCAGTGCTATTTTTAAAATCTGGGGTACATTGTTATAAAGATACTCCAAGTTACTAGTGAATCTAGACTTTGAAAAAAACTATGTTTTCAAATCCATTCAAAATTAAGGCAAGTTCCTTATTATTTCATGTGGATCACAAAATCATTGTCAGTAGGAATGAATTGCCCTTTATTTGGGACTGTTACCAGTACGAAGTTTAGGAGATGGTTTTAAACTATTAAATTTGATTTCTGATGGCACCAATCTGATTTTATGCTCTTTAAGTTTTCCAGATTATTTCATTGGAGCTATTTTAAACATTTTAAAATTAATAATGAATGTGTCTTTAGGTCCATAAAATCTGAATTTGCATCTGGATGTCTTTAAAATTCTGGGAAAATTAAAACTATTGTACTATTTCTGTATTATGAATTATTCAATCTATCTAGATAAATACAAAACGCTTCTTGATTATTTGTCCAATCTATAATTTGTAGACACAGCACACTTATCTTAGGAAAATTAAATAAATAGGGCATATGTAGAAGTTTTTCAGAAATGAAAGTTTTCCAATGTGTTAAAAATATCACAAGTCCTCTGCATGATATCAGTACTACCCTGGAGCTCATAAGAACAACAGCAACAACAAGAATTAAATAGTTATTTATAGCAATTAAAATATTTCATGCAGCATTTGACAATCCACATTCACCTTTGGTTCGTCTGAGGGCAAACCAGTGCAAAACACAAGAATGTTCAGGGACATTTACCTGTACTGCAGGACACAATTTAGAGAAGAACTGTGATGCATGTGTACACTTAGAAAGGTAATGCCTTTGTTTTATTTCCATTAATAAAAACATTGACATAGATCATCTAGACCAAGTGAAGCTTAATTGTCAAATTATTTTTCTGAATACAAAATATGGAAGTTAAGAAGTAGCTGAAAGAAGATGGGAAAAGATGCATTAAGCTGCCCAGCTTTATTCTTTTCCTGCAGTGTTAAGTATTGGTCTATATGAACCCCAGCATAGCATAAAAGCATAAACCAACACATTTTGACCACTGTTTACACTAAGAAGTTTATGAGCCTTAGACTACGAAAAGACTGAATTTTCTTCAGAAAAAAAAGTAAAAAATCATAGAACGATAAAATCATATTCCTGATTAAAGAAGGGTCACCTACAGCAGGTTGCTCAGGACCATATCTGGTTAGATTTTAAATATCCACAAGGATGTAAACTCCACAACTTCTCTGGGCAGCCTTTGACAGTGTTTTATCATGCTTGCAATAAAAGACTTTGTTCTTACAATTAAATGCAATTTCCTGTATTACAGCTTGTGCCCAATAGCTGCATTTGAGAAAGTCCAATGGAGTAAGGAATGTAAAAAGACTGTTGTCTAAGAGTAAGTACTTTTTGGACCAAGATATAAGCAGTTTGTAAAAGGAAAACCACAAACATATCTGTGATTCAAGATGAATATCTACTTGGGGTTATTTAGATATTTGTAAAATGTCCATTATAATATCTTTTAAGTGTATGTGTGTCTACACTATCATAAAAGTCAGCTCCCTCCTTTATTCCAATCTCTTCAGCAGACACTCCATGTGTGTACTTCACACCTAAGCGCTTTTTCAGAGTAAAGCAGTTGGACCTTGCTGGGATGAAAGTTGGCAATTCTGAGAGCATTTGCTCTGTTGGGCTGTAAAACACTTCTCACATTATTTCAAACATCTTGAACTGGGAAAATAAACAAAAAGCCAGACAACCATTCAACCAAAACAAACAAACCAAACTCCCACTGGCTCAAGTAGTGCACACTTTAGATGCAACCACTTTGCTCTTGAAGCAGTTAGCAGTAATGTACATGGACATGAGCCATTCAGAATCACAGAGTCTGGGGATCAAGGACTGGGATGAACATCCTAAGCAGTGCAGGGGTGGCTGTAGAAATATTAGATGTTCAGAAAGCTTTGAGATCAAGTATTTATCTCTTATGAGACCAACAATTTGCTGAAGTCATGGGGGATGTCCTTATGTTCTGTAGGGGCAGATAGACCCAAGCAGGATGAAGGTAAGGTCCTTTGTGAAAACTGGCATATCCTGTGGGGTGTATGACCAAAGCGGAAAAATACTATGAAAGAGAAAGATTGAGAAGGAAAAGTTTCAATATATAATTCAAGATAACTCTGCTCCTATGCTTCTTATCACCACTCCTGCAGGTTTCCTAAGGATTACAAATTTTGGTTTCATGCAATGATTGTTTAAATGTCTTTTTTTTACCTGAGTGACATTGCCAGTGAAATATTACTAGGTTTCAAAGAAGCTGAGACTCAAGGGTTGATAGCTGTGGTTATTGCTTACTGATACATGCATGTACTTTACTGTCAAAGACAGGTGGGTTTTCATTTAGCAGCCATTAACATGCTTGAACTGTCCCAGAATAAAGACACCGTGAAGTTGAGACACTGCAGTTTCACCACAAGACAAGATCACCAAGGTTACACTATACCTCAAACTCATGTTTCTTGATTCATTGTTAAAAAAATTAAACCATGTATTTCCAGCTGTTTTGCTTTAGAGCAAGGCAATATGCTGTTTGCTCCAAGTGAAAAACACACCTTTTGAGCAGTGAGCTCAAGACTTTTATGTCTGTAGGGTTTCAGAAGCGCTACACTTGCAAAGTCATTGCAGCACATCTCTGGTGATAATAAATCCTTCTCTATTCCCTGAATTTTGTTGCTTCAGAAACTTCTTCACAGAGATATGAAAGGTGGGATTGCCATCTGAGAAGTTTTTGAATGGCCTGTTTTTCCTAAACTTGGAATCTTTCAACCTGACCTTCATTACTTGTCTGAGGTTAGGGAAGGTGCTATTTGGGTTTCCTGAACCATCACCAGAAGTAAGCTGGAGATCTTGTCCCTGTATTACACTCTTGTAAGTATTTTTCTCTTTTGCTTTGCCTCCATGGGGTTAGTGGGGAATGTCAGTTAAATGTCTAAAATTAAATGCAAGATAAGCAAACAAAGCTTTGGAAGGGAGGGTGTCAAGAAGACAGAGCAGGCTCTTTTTGGTCTTGCCAAGGAATAGGACAAGAGGCAGTGGGCAGAAACTGATGCACAGGAAGTTCCACCTGAACATGAGGAAGAACTTCTTTTCTCTGTTGGTGACTGAGCACTGGAACAGATTACCCAGAAAGGTTGTGGAGTCTCCCTCATTGTTCAAGAACCATCTGGACAGAATTCTGTGCCATCTGCTCCAGGATGACCCTGCTTGAGCAGAGAGGTTGGACTGGATGATCCACTGTGGTCCCTTCCAACCTGATACATTCTGTGATTGTATGATTCCAGTTGCATGATTCCAAACAAGAGCATTCCATTTTATAATCTGTCCATTCTTTCTGAATTGACAGTTCTCTATAATTACCTGCACGTTGTCCTCAGTGTTAGAAGGTGAATGTATCAGTGTAGAAAAAAGTTTAGGGAAAACCTATAAATTTGCACCCTGCTGCCAAAAAGGGAATTTTTCAATTAAAAGCAATAGAAACTCTCGAACTTTCTAACTATTTTTGAAAGAAAAGAAAAAGAATTAAAAAACCCCCTGGACTTGTAGAGAAGTTGTGTTTTTTGGTTAATGACATAACACAACAGTATTTTCTTCAGACAGGCTTGTCATTGCTGACTTCTAATGCAATTGTTTGTTGGCAACTGCAAAATTTCTGCTTTTGGGGAATAACCTTCTTTCACTTCTGAGAAAATAAAAGTGAGTGAAAGAGACCACTTTTAAAAAATGATATTTTTTTTCCCTTTTATTTTAATCACAAGCTGTTGTGAAAAAAGTCTATATGCTTCGGTGATTCCCAAATCCTTTCTGTGTCGTTGCCTTAACTCAGACTTACAGGTCAGAGTTAGATACAATTTATCCCATTCCCTGTTATGGCAGATGCAACGGGAACCACTGCCTGCTCTAGCTTTAATAGCCAGACTAAAACCAACAGCTCAGTCCTGTACCAACGAAAACAGTGGGAGTATTTTCATTCACCTGTGTAGGCACTAGATGGTGATTAGAATCCACATATACCCCAGGCTGGCTCCTGGTTGATAAATCTCCTTCCAAAGCCATCCATGTCACCTATGTATCTTCTAGTACCATGTTGAAAGCCGTATCTCACTTCTAACTTCATGTTGAATCAAACAAAACAAAAATTGCTCAAAGTGGAGAGCAACACTAAATCAAAGTGAGTCTCTCCAGGTCTGGAAATAATCTAGCCCTATAACATGGTGCCCTGCTTGGTGTAATCTGTGTGTTGAGGGTGGTGGCGAAGGCTAAGCAGCAGAGGAGCTGAGCTGCACTCTGTCATATGGAACTGTATTTTTAAGTGCTTGGTGACTAATGGAGAAATTCTACCTGCCTAAAAGAACTGAGAATGTTTTGAGTTTGAAGTGCTGTTTAAGAAGTTAAATTCCCTTGAATATTTTTGAGTATTTTCTTCACAGAAGCTCAGTTCCTAAGGTATGGTATACACAGTGGGATTCATAAAAGGACTAGATGCTTATACATGGACTGGGAAAAATTCTAGTCTTGCATCATGTATGGGCTGATTGTCTAAAAGGTAGTTACAAGCATGTGCAAGAACTTCTCCAGCTTCACTGAAACCTGTCTGTACCACTTGGATTTAAACAGAATAAGAATTCAAAAAGTGCAAATTCAAGGAAACTCAACTTTCAGCTTTCCCTAAATCGCAGAATGAAGTATCCAGGGGAGTTTCTCATAGGCATTTCAATGGACTCAGAATTGCACATTCATATGTTTCTTCTATTTCAACCATGCCCTGAGGTCTTCACAAAAAACTGGGACCCTGTTGTGTCTGGTATAGAAGAACCTCACAGGAAGGTACAGCTCATATACTGCACTGTCTGTCCAGTCTATAATTAACTGTTCAACTCATCTACTAACACTTATTAAATCAACAGGTTTTTTGATTCCTACATGTTTCTAGAATTGCCAGATTGCCACAATGTCTGTATGAAAGAAATCTTAAAAGCAAATGAAGCCAAGCATCCTTTTGAGTTCATTATCAAATCTCAGAGTAAGTCTAAAAGCTCTAAGAGCTTCCAGAACAACGATGTCAATAACAATGTTCTGTGAACCCTTTACTGGCTCTTTGTAACTACTCGTAAGACTGCAGAATGATGCATCATCATTTGTAATTGCTTGGATTTCAGAAGAATCCACAACCTGCTAAATGCTTCTGCTGTGCAGGTAAAAACACAGTCCTTACCCAGAAAAGAGGGAAAGGGCTAAAAGAAGAGAAAAAGACAAAATAAATAGTGTGAGATATTTTACTTATTCTCAGATAGCTCCAATACTACCTGGACCACCTGTCACACAGAGTCTAAGGTACACTTTCACTGGGCCCTTTTTCACTTATACCAAATCTCTCTTTTCAACTTGTGTTCACTCATGGGATAAATGAGACCAATAAGCAAAATGGATTAAATATCATGGTCTGAACTCTGCTGAAATCAATAAAAGACTTTTTGCTAACTCCAATCGGCTACAGACTATGGTTTAATCAGCCAGGTGCATTTAAGTGTCACCATTTCCTTTAAATTAATTTTAAATATAGATAAAGAAAATGAACATAATTGGCCCATATTCTATTTCTGGGAAATCCAATCTGAACAGCACAGACTGAAATACCTCCTTAAAAAGGGATGAGTTTTTTGTGCATGGGAGAGAAATGGGAGTCACACAGGCATACAGTTCTGCTTATACTATTAAACTTTGTTCAGTAATATTAGCTGTTTCTGAATTCTTCAGTCTATTGCCTGCCTGTCCCCATACACTTCTAAAGCAATTACCAGTTTCCTGACACTTTAAATTATTAATATTGTTGTTATTAATATTAATTCTAAACAGTTGCACAAAAATTGTGTGTCCTTCAAATAAAAAGTGAGGCGTGTGTTTTGACAGTCATCAGTGCAGCCTTTTGCTGTGTTTGTGATTTGAAGTGTAGTATTGATACCAGCACAAATACCAACACCAATGCTGCTGATAATTGTTGTGATGGCCAAGTGTCACATCTGGCAAGTGAGAGCAGACCTTAGCTCTGCACATAGAAGAGCACATTATTTAATATGAGTTATTTCCTGCACTATGTGAGGCTGTAAAATTGTAGCTGAACTGTATGGAGAATATGTGCATCATCTCTGAGTGCATTCTACAGAAATCCATCAAAAGAGAGGAAGAAATTTTAAGATCCTTTGGACTAAGTGAATTTCGGAACTAATAGAATGAGTAGAAAATGCGGGTCCATCCTCTCTCATTCCCACCAGCTAAAAACACACCAGAAACTCAAATAGACTGGATACTTGGCACCTTTCTTCCCTGGCTGGAAGTACTGTAGCCCAGACAGTCCACATGATAAGGTGTATTTTCTCAGAAAGATCAGGTGAAAAAGACATGCCTGTCTGCAGTCCTTTGGAAATAGAAATCATATCTGACAGATTTTCCCCTGAAACAAAACATGTGTGGTGTGCTATGCATCAAATATATATTTTTTTCTTTCCTTATGGAGACAGGAGATCACCAATATGCTTTTTATATTTTTACTTTTAAGCTTGATCATCTTCTTTTCTCGTTTTTTGCACCAACAATGATATTTTTCCTCACTCAGCTTCTAGAATAAAAATTCCTGTATGAGTTCACTTCAAACCATGACCAGGATGAGTGATAGATTCTCATGCTGCCAATAACATACATAGATTAATATATCTATCAAATGTCATACTAAAATCCTACAAATAATAGTTTCTTATTCTTATCTCTCATAAAGCCAGCAACTATGATTTTGTATTTGGGTAAGAAGTATATTTCTTCCTCTCCTCTTCATGCTCCTCATCTCCTTTTGCTTTGGTGAGACAGGCACCAAAGCCTGAAGGCACAAACCATTCCATTTTGCACCCTCTTCTGTCTCATTCTACAAAATGCATCTTGCTGATGCACCTTGAATGTTCTATCTGTCTCATCTGAGGTTCATTCCACAGCTGGGAAACAATGACTCTTAGAAAGAATGAGAAATTGAATATGCTATACGTGGAATATAGGAGATAGAGCAATATTAGCACACTGTCACTGTTAGTCCCCTTGCCTTCTTGAACAGATAGTGTCAATGTATCTGGGATGGATGACTCAAGCTCAGTGGGTGTGCAGCTGACAGTTCAAGCTTACGTGCACAAAACACCTTTTATTCCATGATTCAGCCCATCTCCGGTCTGCCAGCGTAGCTGTGGCTGCCGCTTTTGTCACATCCTTCCCTTTAGATGATTTCCTCTTATGAGGTCATGCTGCTGCTCATCAAAGAGACACCACAGAGAGATGCCTTCGCTCTTTCTAGAGCCCCATCTTTGCCTGTATTTGCTCTTAAAGTCCTCACAAACTGCAAAAATAGACTGCAATTTTCACAAAAACTTGTGCATGCAAGAATCCACTCCGGAAACAGGAGGCAGTGTCATTTTTATTTTGAAAAATCACAGCAGCCTCACATGGGCTCCAGGTTGTCTCTGCCATTGAAGGTAGTCACTGAAAACCATTCAGTAATTTTATGGTCAAAGAGGAGATAGCCAGCAAAGTCACCAGTTCTGATTCATGGGAAATCCGGTGGCCAGTCACTGATTTGTCCTTTGACAAGTCAAACCAACTTCAGCCACATCATGGACATTTGATCTCTAACTATTCAAGGCCAACCTGCTGAGGGGACTCTTCCCAAATTCTCAGTCATCATTTTTTAGGCTGCAAGGGTCATCTTTAACAGCACTGAAGGAACTGTTATGCTAAATATTATGTCATTAAACAGAAGTTTCTTATTTAAAGAGGCTTATGTTGTAAGCTGCAGGCAAGGGGTTTGCCATTTGTATCTGGTGTTCCCATAATTGAGCACGAATATAACCCTGTCCCACAGACAAGTGTTGAATTATCCTTTTTAATTGTTGTTAACTTTTAGTTGTTGAATGTGCCTTTTTAATGAAACATTAGCAGCTTTGGGACCTGACAAGTTTTATCCATGATTACTTCAACACAGGTTATATGAAGAAAGTAAGCCAAAAGACAGAAATATGTTTTGGTATTTATTTTAATTCCAGAATAATACATCTGTGCTAATCAGAGAGGTACCTTCCAGGCAGATGTTCAATTCACATAGCGGTTCATATGCCAAATGCAAGATTAATGGGCTCATATGCCAATGAAACACTCTTTCACTTTCCATGCCAAGGACTAAAAGCACCAGCTCTTCAATGGTGAAGCTGAAGCTACACCATTTCCTTAGCTGCAAAAGTTTATTCCTTTAGGATTTTTCAGAGATTATATCACTGATTCATCAAACAATCTGTTTAGCTTTACCCTTTTCATGTTATAGTAAAGGGCCCTTTTCTCCTCACATAGACAAAACTCATAATATGAATGTCTGGGGTACATGGCACCATTGCTCTGCGGAACATTTTCATCCTGCTTCTGATGAGGCACTAAACAGAAAACACTTCTCTTAAATAAATGAGTACTGGCTTGGTTATAAGAAGTGACGTTTCAGTCTGCCCTGGATAATAGACCAAGAGTCAATTTAGTGTCAAAAAATAGCAAATTGTCTGCCTATATGAAAAGTTTTTGGTTTTGTTTTCCTTCAATGGCAGGCAAGCTAGCTGAGATTCTATCTCCACCATGAAAAAGGTCTTTATTTTGTGTTATTAAATGAAAGCTGAGCTTATCACTGACATCACAGGCTAGTCCTAATGGCTTTTACAATATCCCTAATGGCCAGCCTGAGAGACTCCCTGGGCCACATTCTCAGGCTGTATAAACTAACGAACAACTAGACCCCGCATTTTTAGTACTTCCTTTCCCCCCATGTGTCATTTTGCACCCAGTAGTAAGCTACAGCATGAAGTTGTTTCCTGTGTCCGAGATTTTTTCCTCACAATTTTCATACAATTAATAATTTTTAAACAAGTTCCTGCTTGAAATCTCAAACATCCAGGTTCGGAAGGTCAAATTCAAGGTGTTCATAAGTGTAGTCTGATCTTCTTGCCCACCTTTGTCTACACTTGTTTGTAGGGATGTTCCTGAGTGTGATTTAGGAATTTTCTCCAACACCTTGTCACTGGTTTTGTAGAACCTAAATTACCTTCATTTTCTTTGAATTTTATGGAAAGGAAATAAAACATAATAAAATATTGTTCCCAAAAGAGCAGTTGTGTAGTAAAATCTGCATTTCTCTTCTATTTCAGGCTGCCTCAAGAGGACACTATGTTGCCAAGGTTATACAGCTATAATCATCATGTATTTATGCAAAATAAGAACTATGTAATAGTGCAACATTAAACATGACGAGATTATTATTAAAAGGAAAATACAAATGAACATAAGCCTTTTCTTCTAATACTTCCTTTTTGTAGGAGTTCAAACAGAAGCTTTAGCCAAACACCAGCATGTATCCTTTTCTTTATTGCTTTACCAGTGTTGATAGACTAAGACAATTAGTGTCTCTGCACATTTATTAAATATATCAGTTTTTAGGTCACAAAATGTTCTTTGTGATAAACTGCCTTGTCAAACAAGCTCTAAAAATATCTGTATTTTACAAACATAAGTTGTCAAGCACTGGAGAGTTTATAGCTGGAACCAACCACACAACTACTAGCTGTTTGGATGGATTAACCCCAGTGTGTGTGGTGTCTCCTAAAAAATATCAAATGCCCTTAGCTCCCAATCAGTCACAGAACAGAGTCCTGGACTCCTATCTTACTCCCTAAAAGTTCTTCCTGTACAGGGAAGGAGGAGGACCAGACTGCCAGGTTCACTGGTTCCTCCAGGGACAGGGTAACCCCCTCTCTGCACCCCAACTTGGGATGTGGATGCAGGTCCACACTACTCTTCCATAGATACAAGAGAGATGCTGCCTTGCCCATGTAGGAACATAAAAACATGCAGGAACACAAGGGCAACTCCAGATTTAGACAGTTTTATATTGCTGGAGAACATCAGAACAAGCACGCTGCACCAGGTCCAAACCCATCCAGCCTCTTATCCCACACACAAGGTGGGTGCCTGGGGCAGTGCTGAAGAAGGTGGAGGCATGCACTGATATTTCCCCAAACAGACTCCACCAACTGAATGTCAGAGGCTTCCTGTGCCAAGTTTGCTTTCTAGGTTCCCCACCTTGATTACACACAGTGAGAAAATGTAGTTCTTTTTGTTTGCATTCAGCTTAAATCTTACTCATTTTGGTGAGCCACTATTTTTTTACTGGGAAGAGATAGTGAGTAAAACATCCTTATGTAACATCTCAACAACACTCACAATTTCTTGGGAACGTCTCTTACCCCTCTAGAATTTTTCCTTTTCCACATTGTTGCTACCTAGTTTATTTTGTTCTCACCTCCATGGAAGGCTTTATACAGCTTTGGTTATCTTTTTTGCTCCTCCCTCATTTTTTTCTTTTTTTCTGGCACCTGTTTTCAGACCGGGAGGATCAGAACTGCCTGTATAAGGAGAATATAAAATCTGCCATGCCTCGATGTTCCTGAGAACAGAAAGTGAGGATTCAGCCCTTGCACAAGTCTCAACACCTCCATACAGGTTCCATCAGATTTGTTATCTTATGTTCCCAAAAGCAGCAGTTATGCAACAGATTTGGTTGCCTTTCATTCAGGTGTAACGTGATTCCTGAATGTATATTACTCCACACACCCAAGAAACCAGGCTGAGATTCCACATTATTATTTTTCAAGTTGAAAAGCCAGTTTAAAAGCAGCCTTCCCCACCTCTGTTGGTACTCAGATGTGGCAATTCAGATCTTTGGGTGACCATACTAAAAATGGTTGAGTGGAATGATCTAAGCTAATAGACACTCTCTCCCACCCTTCCTCAAGAGTTTATTTTCTTTGTTTATTAACCTGCATCACTCCAGCTGTCAGCAGCAATACTGATGAATCAATTAGCCTTGCTGAAGGACTGATAAGCTTCCCCCACCAGAGGTGGGGTAGCAGAGAAAGGAATGAGCAGGTGAAAAGAAAAAAAAAAAAAGGGGATGAAACTTCTTAAATTGACTTCCCAACAGCAAAATCCTCATGTAAAACCATGGTCTCAGAGGTGATGAGTAGCTGCACTGATTATATTGTGCTTTTCTCAGGGAGCGATTCTACAGATGGGAGTGATTTGGGAGGTTCCTGGGTGAAAGGTTTTGTGAAAGGTTTTATGAAAGGTTTGTGGAGGCAGTGATGCTGTGAATTGTTGGTGATTTCTCAGGTATAGGCCCACTGCCTGAAACAGCTGCCTTACAACACCAACACACCGTACCCCTCTATCACCCTGTTAAAAATAAAAATAAAGGAGCAGATAGAGAGAGAGAGAATGGAAGGATGGATAATATGGGGGTGTTAAGGAACAGTGAAGTGGGAGGTTGCTCCTGGGACTGGGACAGCAAGCAGAGTTTTCAAAATACTAGCCAGGAGGTTTAAGAAGACAAGACTAGAGAAAGTGAAATAGGAACATGCAATTCCCAACTCCCAGTGACACATTTAAATAGATTCTGCCCTCTTTAAACTTTGGATTTGCTGCAGTTTACATCACTAATCCTCACATTCCTTAAATGCCAATCTGGCCTCTTAAGGGGGCACTTGGGCAGGGAGGTGGTCTGGGGCTTGCCATTCCCGATAAGCAGAAAGGGCTTGCACAGATATTATATCCAGAGGCTGTCACACAAACAGCAGCAAGTTCTCAACCAAATGTGCTCCGCTAGGACCTCTCCAAGTGCCAACCTACACCTCAGCTGAAATGAATTTATGCCATGGAAGTTCTGGTCAGATAATTTTCCAGTTTCCTCAAAAAGCCTTCCATATACAAACAGTACTTTGAGGGATTTCACACTCACAAGGTGGTTGAGCTCTTTGTTGGAATTTTCCATGAAAATTTCTGTCATAGTTTAATCTATTTAAAAAAAAAAATTTTCATGTATATCACAAATTGCACATGTTTCTGAATTTTAAAAACAAAGGCCACAGAAGTCCTAGGTCATGATTTATTTCAGCACAAAAGGTCTCAGAATAAGCACATACATAATCAGTTTATCTATATGAATATTCATGTTATAGCAGACAATATCAAAATAAAGAAAGAACACTTAATGATTGCCTTAACACTCCTTTATAACCTACCAAGCTAAAATTGTGGTGAACTTTGATTTGTTAAGATATTTTAATACCCAAACATTTTCCTTGCAAGCACATGTTCTTTGAGGAAATATATCAAGTTAAAAGAGTTTATGTTAAAAAAAAAACATCTTAAACAAAGGTTAAAAATTACACCATGAAAAACGAGAACTTTCTGGAGACCACGTAACTAAATATCAGAGGAACATGTTATCTTCATGGAGAAAATCTGAGTTTTAAGTGAAACCAGAGGGGACTGGGTCAGTCAGTGTGACCCTGCAGGCATGCTAAACAAGCCTAACTCCATTTCAGACTCCGTCAGTGACTGCTGCAGTGAGGTGCTTGAAATGGGGCTCTGTAGCTCGACAGTATTGTTTTTCCATCTCCATTTTTCACAGGCAGCCCAGATGAAACCTCAACACAGAGAAATATAAGTATTTGCACTTAGATTTTTTTTTCTTCCTCTGGACTTAACTATCTGAATATTTGGTGTTTTGATAAATCAGCGCAGCCACTGTACATTAGTATCTGCTCATGCTGATTAGTTCAATTAGATCTAAAAGTCTGCATTAATTATTGCAGTTGGTAGATTTTAAATAATAAATTTGTTCCTATATATTTTAATAACCTTTGTGTTTCTTTATACCTACATGTTTGTCACATTTATATTTTATTTAGTTTTCTTTTACTTTGTGGTTAGTAAGATTTATTTCTTTATTCTGAAAGTATATTTTTTGAAAGTTTATTTTAGTTGCTTGTTTGATAGTTATTTGCCTTTTTTTTCTGCTTTATGTCAAATATGCCTAGAGATTAAGGAAGGAATCCTTTAAAGACAGTGTTTGTTGCTTGAAATAAATATTTTATGCTAAACATTTATTTTATTTGTAGCCATCTGTGGAACTGAAGCAACACAATTAATTGTATACAATACCTGAATGTAATTTTTCAGAGTTCACTATTAGCTTTGGCAAGATTTTGAGGATATCACTCTTCTTAATGTTTTGTTTTGTATTTTTTTTCAAATTGCTATGTGAATGCAGAAAAAAGACCAAAGACACTTTTAGCACATTGAAATGTTTTAAATTTAGATGTACACTGACATCTATCTTTGTTGTATTTGGCTAGTGAAGAAAAGTTATGAGAAGAGAGAGTGAGCACAGGGAGTCAGACCAGGCTGCTGCATTGTACACATGGGTGCAGATGTAAAGCTGGATGCAAACTCACATTGCCAAGAACTACCTTCAGTAGAGATAACTGCAATATTGTAGTCACAACATTTCATTAAATGCGCCTCTAAGGTGTAGGAGAGTGTGTGTAACAGAATTTAGAGTAGTTGGGCTGCAGCAAGGTACTAACTCAAGGCAGGAATGGGACAAGACCAGCAAAAATTTGTCAAAAGGATTCTCTCACTGTGATAAATTGATTATTTGCTTTGAGTTCTTTATGTCGTTATTCCAAGTGACTGCAAGCCATTTGAAGTGAATATTGAAAACAAAAAAAATTGGATCTGTTCTGTTTTCTACTCTGGCCCATGGATCTTAAAATCCTCGATCCAAAGCAACCAAATGTCAGTTCTCATAAGAAAGCCAGTTGCCAGATGTTGTAACAATTGATGGCCCAGATGACAGAGGTCACCATTTGTTTTGGGCAGCTGCCCTTCAGCAAGGGATGCCCCAGAGGACCATGGGCAGACACCAGATGGTTCTGGGTGGCTGCTCTGGCAGCTCCAGGGCCACAGGATCCTGGCAGGGTCTGGGGGGATGCAGCAGATTCCCAGAAAGATATCAGTCAGGGGAGGTGGGATTTAAATCAGAATTTTTGAAGTCAATATAAGTTAATATGAATAAATTTTAGGCCAAGTATAATAATTAATGCCATGAGAGGATGGCAATAGCAAAGCTGGGCTCCCACAGAACATCTAAATACTCAAACCATGAAGTTTTCCTGGGACCTTTATATCCTAGGTCAAATTCATATAGAGACCACAAAGCCCACAGGATAAATTATATATTTGAGAACCCAACTAATCACACTCACCTAATAAAACTGCAAAAAAATGCATGTTCCAAGCTGACATCACCACAGACAAAGTGCATGTAAAAGTGCACTGTAAAACAATGAGTCTAGTGCTCTCCAGCCTCAAACTGGGATGACTGGAGGGTGATCTGATAGAGGAGCTGTAAAATCATTAGTTGAAAAGAGAAGGTGAATAGGTAGCAATTGGTCACTGTCTTTTCTATGCAAGAGCTAAGAGTCATCAAAGGGAAACCAGCAGGACTGCAGTTCATGATAAACCAAAGGAAAAGCTTCCTCACCAAGTGTTGATGTAACCTGCAGGACTGCTTGCCACAGGATAGAGATGGGACTAGAGGTTTATTAGTGGTCAGAAATGGCTAAGTCCATTGCAGACAAATCTGTCAAGGGTGCCTGAATACAAAAAAATTGTGGTTTTTCTTTGTACTTATATTCTTCAGTTTATTTACTATAGGCTATGTCAGGTACAGACTGGGGAGTTTGGTAGTTACTTGGCTTGGCCACTGCAGTCATTCTCAAGGTCTCACCTTCAGCACTGTATAATCACAGAAAGCTGGAGAGGGAATGCCTCTTTTAAAAAGGGCCTATATTAGATATCCTATCCAGATTAGCTCAGCCTTAGGAAAAGGTTGTACGTCCTCCTAGCTGACTTCTTGCAGAAGGTCTTTGGAGATGTGGTTATTCTGAGGTTGCTTTTCTGTTTTTCCCCCTCCCAGCAGGAAAACAAGCTGTAATGGAATAAACATAAGCTCACAGACAACAGATTTGCTTTAGTTCCTTATCTTTGTAGAAGTAATCCATCAGCCACTAGAAGCCTCGGGTTGAAAATCAGCTGTTCCTGTCCTTGGGAGGTGGATTGCAGTCCTGGTCCCCATTATTGAATTCCTTTATTTTCTGGAAAAAGCTATACAGCTTAGCAGTCATGTGCCATAATCTCATGCTTGCTGCATGGCAGTTTCCAAGGAAACTCGCAGGCTGCACATGCTAGGAGTGATCCTGAGGGGATGTCAGCTACAATTGCTTTGGTGGAAGCTTTGCTTGGAGTGGAAGCTTACACACAGTAGAGGCTGGGTTTGCCTTCCCAGACTGGGAATTGAGTGTTAGAATGTGTTTAAAACAAACATATTTATTGTTTTCCAGATAGGCACAGGAGGGTAATACTTCACATTAATTTAATTTCTTTGGTGCATTTTTTTTTCCCAAACCATATTCCCCCTATTTCTGTAGCCTAATATGTGTGATCTGTAAAAGCTTGATTGTTTCATTGACACTATTTTGTGAAGACTACTTTATTTAAAATGGCAATAGCCATGAAGGTAAAAAAGGGGACTAGGAAAACACAGGCTGAATAAAATAACTTATTTTCCTGGAAAGCACAAGCATTTGAACAAGTTTTCTGTGTGAGAAAGGAAAAAAATTAGTTTAGAAGACAAGACAAAGGTCCAGCCTCTTAAGGAGTGTAGCAATTGATATCTGCATATTATGTATATCCAGTACTGAGTATGTTGAATGTATCAGGCTGCAGCTTTTCAACCTATGAGATTGAGCCTGCCTACACTGCACAGCTCTGTACACCCTAAATAGAATGGTTTAGGTTTATAGGGATATTTGTGAAAGTGTCTGTCCATGTACATACTGTTCACCTACTCATTTGTCCTGAAGTTACACAGAACATGTATTTGGGGAGAAGATTACAGATTTGGTTTTCTTCTTTGCTTCATTTTTTCTTTCATTTTTTATTTTTTGTTGTTGTTGCTTTTGTTTTGTTTAGAGATCATGGGCAAACACTAATTTTAGCCCCCCAACTCAGCAATATAACACTGAAATACAAGGACTGTGACAAAGAAAACAGAGTATGTGTATCTCCTGGCTTCCAAATACTGGAGGAATGTTTGAAAGGAACCAGTGTATCATTTAATAAAGATTTTTATTGTCCTTCAAGAACTGAATCTTAGACCATAAAGCATCAGGGTTTAAATCCAAACATTTCTTTCCAGCATGTAATTTGAGATACTGAACAGAAAAGCTTAGTGATGGTGAAGAAGTCATGAACAGAAGGGAGAAGGTCAAAGCTTGTGTCTTCTTATTCTAAAACAGAAAAGCAACAAAAAGTAAATAACCCCTGCCAACTCCCTTCTCCACATTAAAATACACAGAAAAGAAAATAAAGGCTGGAAGAATAGAAAGCTACTAGATGTTACCAGTTATTTTAAACTGTTTTAAATTAGATAGGAAATCAGTGCCATACTATCACACAAAATATACAGTAGAGGCGGAAACACAGAAACTCATCCCTAATTTTACTAAAATGCATTTGTTTCATAACAAAAATATGTATAAGAAAGAATGCATATCCAATCTGGAAGAATGTTAGCATTTAACACTCTTTTAATCTTTGTGAAAATACTCCCCTTCTGGGATCTTGCCAAGAAAGAGAGATTTTGACAAGCTGACTTCTTCCAGGGATACAATTCACATCTAAACCCAGCTTCAGCTATGTGTCTTTTTCTACTGAATTGTAGCTAGTTTGTGATTTTTGGGTTGCTTTTTCAGTTTTGGCTTTTTATTTTAAGTGAGGTCATTATTTGGTTTTGACATTGATCACTGCAATATTTATCTTGTAGATCTAATTCATCATTTATTTGGTAGCTACACATATATAGATAGTCTGCTCACTTTCATTCTATAAACAGTGACAGAAAACATGCTTAATTTGTAAGCTTCTGCAATTGCAAAATGTAACATGGAACAAAAAATTAAGAAAAATCTCCTTTGTGACATTTCCTCCCATTTACAACACTGAGATTAAAAAAAAATAAATCGACAAACAGGAAGTTTCTTCGAAATTATAGGTCCTTCTATGAAGCTGACATTCTTGGGTGCCTGCTCTCTTTGAAGAAGAATAATTGAACAGGCTCTAGTTACAGGGGCCAACCCTTTTGAAAGCAGAGCTCTCTAGGTGAAGGTTATTCTTTACTCAGGGGTTAATCAGGGACCTGGATTTCAGTCTCTATAATACTGCTACAAGGAAAGGATTGAAAACAAATTCCTCACTTCAGAATTGCTCAAGATTTCAGTCTCCAATGTTGATTGGCACTGATAAGAGTGTCTCTTCTTTTTCTTTTCTCTCTCTAATCAAAGCATAATCAATTATCTTTTCTTTTTATTTATTTGTTATTAGCTTCTTCCTCTAGACAGTGTAATGACCTATTAAATATCAAATGCTTTCTCTAATCTCTAATTCAGCAAATCATTCTAATATGTGTGATCTTAATACTTGTGAGCTGGTCACACTCGTGGTATGTTGATGCTGCAGTGTGACAAATGAAGATAATGGGAAAATCTGTACACATAAAAAAGTCCTTGTATTGCAGCCTGAGCCCAGATTTCTATTCCCTGACCTATGGAACGATCTGGAAGTCAACATCTACTTCAGGAACCAAGTGTGATAGAAATGCTCATCATATGCAAAGACAAAGAAACAAGAAAAAAGAGTTGACATGGATCAGAAATAGCCCAATAATCTGGCGGCAGAAAGTGAACCAAAATAGAGTTGAATGTACTGTGGAAAATCATGTGTGAGGGAAATCTGGGTTTTGTTCCCATGTCTAGGAGCGGATGAAGTGAGGAAAGACACTGTCACACTGGCAATTTGAAATGAGCTGAGGATACACAGGAAATTAGTTAATTGGGTCTTCTTGGTGTCTTCTATAATGCCCGCATCTTCTTCTGTCAGGACAGAAAATTTTTAAAATTAAAAGCATTGACTACGGAAAAATTCCACAGATGATGGACAATATTTCCCCATCAAACACCTACAAACACACATCACTACATTGTTGCCTTCCCTGCTCTAGGACTAGAAGCAATGAGGCAACCATTCTCCAAGTAGTCAGATAAAGCAGATTGGCCCTGTTGTCATACTTTTTTCTAACTCTGTATCTAAAAAAGCCTGCAACTCGCCTCTCTACCCCCCCACCCACAAAACCAAAAAATAACACTAAACAACCTGCAAGAGAGGAAAATAAGAAAAATGAAAAAGGTGAGTAAAGAGAAGTCTTTGTTCATCCTTGACAAATGAATTCTCCTTTTATTGCTGCATAGCTGCACAGCTGCACAGCTGAAGGCTGCTACCTGAGTTTCTAAACAGCAGATGATTTGGCTTCATCTGCGCTGGTGATGTTACATCTTCCCAGTGCTTGCATTTATCCAGACTATTTAATCACATAAAACATACTGGACATTGCTTATTTTAATTCACTGCTTTTATAAATACTTTCTTGTATTTCCAAGACAGTGGCTGCCTGGCTGTTTTAGACAGTTTTGTTCCCTATTGTATCTCCAGACTTTTCTGCTTCTGGCTTTGAGAATTTCTTAAGAGTCTGTAATGTTCCAAAGAGAGCAAGGAAAAGAAAAGAGCCCCAGTCAAGTGCAGCGATGCTACTGAAGTGCATTGTTCCACGAGGGAGTACTGCAGTACTTTGCTGTGTAGTCCTGCTTTTATTTATTCCATGAGGTGGGTTCTTCATACTCAGAGAAAGTGAGGAAGGAAAATGGCTCCCATAGGTTGCCGAGTGCTTCACGAGAATGGAGTAACATTCCTGGCTTCCACTGATCCTGTCAAACTATTCAGCAGCATTGAAGGAGGAGCTCAACACCTGAAGGAAGAAGCCCCAAGCAGCTTGTGCGAGGTCAGGGGAGCAGCCCGAACGCTCACGTTAGCGCTCCGGGGTTCCCGTTCCCAGCTGTCAGCATGGCTGCCGAGCTGTTCACAGAGATTACCTGTGGCTTGCCTCTTTACAGTCTTTCCCACTGTTTGTCAGTCCCGGTTTTTGACATCTCATTTAAAATTAGATCCTAATTTTGAAACCCGATCTACGCGAGCGCCGCTCGGCAGCTCCGGCAGCTCCAGTGAAAGTTTGCCCGCACGGAAAGGCTGGTGGGACGGCAGCCAAGGATCGCAACTGTTCGGGGCTGGGCCGTGGCTCGGGGGTTTGTCCAGCATCCAGAGCATCCAGCTTCCCGGGATTGCCGCTCGCAGGAGCCCCGGGAGCTCCGGCCATGCTCCAGGGCCGCGCGCCCCCTGCCGCCCCCGCCCGCCCGCCCGCAGGACACCGCGGCTCCAGCGCGCGGGCACCGCGGCTCGGGCTCACAGTTCTTTTTGATTTTTTCCCCCACCCCAAATCAGACGAATAGGAGCACATCTGCGTTTTGCAGCTTGTCATAAAGTCAAGGCAATCGGAGGCAGCTACAAGAGGAAAGTCCCCTCACCCCTTCTGCTGGTTTTCCACTGTTTTCAGCATTGTCAAGTGCTGCTAATTTGGTTTTACCCCTGAAGAAAAAGCTGAGTTATCTGAAAAGACCTAAGAGGAAGACAGGGTCCTTTAAGAAATTGTATTTGGTTTTTCTTCCCTCACAGGTATTGGCCATGTAGGAATTTGCTTGTGTAGGACATAAGAGTGTATCTGAGCAACAGGCCAGTAAAAAATCACTCAGAAATTTATTTTAGTGCTAAGAAACCTCTATTCACCCACAAAATGCCAGCAATAGTAAAATAAATGAGTGGAGACTGTCATAAGCATTCCTATACCTTGTGTGCCTGTCTGAAAGATAGATATACCAGAGAAGATCCAGCCCACTCCAATTCCATCTATTCTGGAGTGCTAGTGCCTAAAATTAGTTCATGTTCAGAATAGGATTACAAATTGCTTAGCTCTGCAAACACAAAATTCATAAGATTCTTCCTCATGACTGAGACTGTCCTACCCTGTATTGGTCACACAAATTCAGGGGTATGGGTGCCTAAAACCCTGCTACATGAAATTCATCTGTGTTCAGCAAAAAAACCCCAACCAGCTGAACAACCAACCAAACAGAAAAAGCCCCAAAACACCAGGACCAAACCCACTAATTTGAAATTTTATTAAGTTCAAAATTAAGGTCTGTAAATGCATTTGTTTGAAGGCACAGAATATGTCTGACTTCCCACTCTAGTCAATAAAAGCAAAAAAACAGTCAGCTATTTCTATCATAAAAGACTTAGGGTACATTTTACTTACGTCATCAGTATCCAGTTCCACCTGGGGGCCCCTTGTGGTTTTTCTCATTCAGGCTGTGTCCATCTTATTGGCTGTTCTCGTGGATATATTGAATAAGTCTCAAAATGAATTGTCTTGTGAGACACCCCAAGTTCAGGCAGCTGGAGTGAGTCCCCAGGGGCTGAAGCTCTATGGAGGCTCCAGCAACTGCAGTGGAGACCTAGGCAGTCAATGCAGTTATAAAGAGGGAGTGTTCCTGTAGACTTCCATACCAGTATTATCCTATACTTCCAAAGAAGTTCAGAACAGTGACTAAATTCAACAGGCATGGAATCATTGAGGTTAGAAAAAACCTCTAATATCATTGATTCATTCGTGAATCGATGGCTTAATGGTGATTCATTATCATCATTAAGCCAGCATCACCATATTCACTAAACCATATCCCCAAGTGCCCCATCCACATGTTTTTTGAACACTTCCAGGGATGGTGATTGCACCAGACTCGTTCCAATGCCTGACCACCCTTGCAGTGAAGAAATTTTTCCTAATATCCAATCTAAAGTTCTCCTGGCACAACTTGAGGGTCTTTCTTCTTGGCCTGTCACCTTACCTTTCATGTGGAGGTCTACAGGCTCATACAGACAAGAAATCTTCATTCTGAGTCTGCATCTCTAGACAGGATCTGATATTACAATGCAGACAGTACAGGAAAGGTTCCTCACCACAGTGACAGTAGTGACCTTGGTCCTGGATTGAGAGGATGAATCTTAAAGTCTTTTGTGCTGTTGCAAACTGCCTAAAATACAATTGCTTGGGATCTTTCTAAATAGGAACACTGAGGAAAATCAATCCAAACGCACTAAAGGTGTAAATTTAAAGTGTTAAAACTCACTCTTAGTGTAAGAATAAAGACAATTTAATACCAAATAAGGGGATTCTCAAAGAAGCTTAATGAGGTTTTGATAATCCACTTAAAGGAGTGAATCTCCCTTGAATTTTCCCTATGGACAATCCCCTAATCTTTTGTCATAAATTCACTATTGCTCTTCTTGTTTGCGTAAGTTTTAAAAAGCTCGTGGGGTCAATGCACCAAATAATGTCCACCTACCTGCTGCTCAGCCACACAGTTACACTGGAGATGTGTGAGAACATTGCTGTCTTTTTCTGAGAGTATGCAAAACTGCTGTCATATTGGATTTTCTCCATATTTTCAGTGATTTGATTTAAAAAAGTGATATATTTTATTTACATACTTTTTCCCCTGGAGTTGTGAGCCCTTTCTGAACCTCTGACAATTCCTTAAGACTGAATATTGCTCCTCCCCACGTGTGATCCAGAAACAGGAGCTTAATCTCAGGCCAGAGTTGCAAGGAAGCAGAGTTCAGACTCATTAAATGCAGGAGCTGTTCCCATTCCCATTAGAGCTTGGTGTTTAGTGCACATATCATGAAAACACAGGACAAGGAATTATTTGTTTCTTCCTCATGAGAGGTTTTGAACCCAATTTTTCCACTTGCTCAGAGTGCCCAACTCAGCAGTTTTTTTTTTTTCCCCCTTCAGGAGTCAGGAGACATTCAGTGCTAACTCTATCTGTGTTGAATTAATGTGTGCAAAGAAAAGGCACTCTGTTTTGGGGAGACGTCGCCATGGGAGGCCAGGGGTTAACGGGGAACACGAATGCCTCGGGGGAAAAAAATTTAAAACCCCGTACAGAAATCTTGAGGGATTTTTGCCTTTTGGCAGCGCAGATCCCGAGCCATGGCCGTGTCCCGCCTTGTCGCCGCAGGACCAGGAGAGGGAGCCGGCGGCCCCGCATCCCGGTCCGCATCCCGGTCCGCATCCCGGCCCGCATCCCGGCCCGCATCCCGGCCCCGCATGCCACCTTCCGGAGGGGAGTCCCGGCGTGGCCCCGCTGTGAGCATAGAGGGTTCGGAGGGGTGCGGGGAGCCTGTGGTTTGCACAGACGGTGTCAACGGCGGGGATTCGGCTGCGGAGACGGTGGATGGTCTCTGGGGATGGCAGGCTGCCAGAAAGGGACAGGATCCACCTGGACGGGGAAGCAGAACCATTATTGTCTGCAAGCTGGGCAAGCTGCTGTGTAGGGATTTACAGTGAGTGTGAAGAGGGGACAGAGTGAAGAGAAGGAAGAGAAGGCCAACAGGGAAGTGCAGGGATTGTGGACTGGCTTTGATGAATGGGGCTTTGAGCAACCTGGTCTAGTGGGTAGCATCCCTGCCTGTAATGGGATTGGAATTGGATAATCTTAAAGGGCACTTCTAACCCAAGCCATTCTATTATTCTGTGAATTTTAAGCAAAGGGTGCAGTGTGACATGAGCAGGGTACAATTTGAAAACAATGAAACAGGCTGGAAAGACCCTGCCTACAGCACAGGCACACCCAGGCTGAGAAGGTGGCGCACGGGAAAGTTCTCACACCGTTTGGGGGATCAGCACAAGAAGGGCTGGGTCCAAAGTGCCTGCATCTGCAGCACAGGGAGCAGGTAGGGCTCTGTTTGAGCTGCAACCACAGACAAGTGGTGGGATGGCTTACATAAATGGAGTGCTGCAGTGCAAGGGTGCAGGCTCTTAAGAAGGATAGGCTGGGCTGGTGAGGAGGAAGATTTGCCCTTCATGTGTGAGAGCAGCAGGGATCCACAGAGCTCTGCCTGCAGACAGGATGACTGCTTGGAATTTTCGTCAAGGAACTGGAAGTAACCTCAAGGTTGTAGGCCCTAATCCTCACAGGAGATGTTAACCACTCTGTCATCTGACCAAGGGACAATACTCTAGGTTCCTTGTTGTACTAAGGAACACAAAACTAGACACAATACCCCAGATGTGGCCTCACCAAAGATGAATAAAGGATAAAGCAATAAAATTATCACTTCCTTGCAAGACTTTCCATAACACCCAGGGTACCATTGCCCTTTATTGCTGCAAGGGCATTTGCTGGCTCATGTCCAATCTGGTGTCCACCAGGACCCCCCGGTCCTTCTGTGCAGAGCTGCTTTCTAAGTGGGTGGCCCACAGCACACACTGGTGCATGGGGCTGTTTTTCTTCAGGTGCAGGACTTCTCCTTGTTGAACTTTAGGAGGTTCCTGTCAGCCCGTTTCTCCAGCCTGTTGAGGTCCCTCTGGGTGGCAACACAACCCTCTGGTGTACCCACAGATAGTGCTGATGTACTGACAGCACACTCAATCTGCTGTATTTGACCCTCCTCTGAGGAGGGACTGGGTGATCTCCAGAGGTGCCTTCCAACTTCTGTGATACTGTAATTCTGTGATACTCAGCAGTTTTTGTACCCCAAGTAAATTACCACAATGAATAAACAGGGGAGAAATAAAGTGCTAGTATGAGTGCAACACTGCATGAGTACAATCAATATTCATCAAATAGAAAAAGCAAAAAATCAATAAGGCAAAAATTAAAGAGTAAAAGAAAAAGAAATCTTCTCTTTCAATAAGCAGGCACAACAGATCTCCACTGCCACACTCCATGGATTCTTTCTCATTCTCTGCATACTTTCAGCTAATGGATCCACATAAACAGCAGGGACAATCCCTGCAATAAGGCTGCAGGGACAATCATTTCATAGTTGTTAGGTGAGTCGCCTTCAAAATCTGACATTGTTTCCATATGGTGACTTTCCCTTTATGTGCATAATATGCACCTAACATATATATGTAAATTAATATCTATATATACACACATATACATTTATGCATATATATGCACTCTCTCCTGGGAAGTGTAAATAGGTCCTCAGGGCTGAACAATGGATATTAATAAATTGTCATTGCTCTCTCTGTGAGAACAAACGTCCAGGAAATCAGCCAGAAATAGCTTAGGCAGATATTTCAGTGCTAGTATATAGTACATAGATGCTCTCATTATAATTTTTTATTAAGACAAATAATGCTGACGAAGTTCAGGACTTGTCTTTTTCACAAAGTGAGTTCTGGGTTTTCCTTGCATGTTTATAAGGAGGTTAGACACAGAAGTTTCACACAGGAAAGGAGGGTGGTGCAGAACTCCCTGTGTCCATAGCTCTGGTGCCCTTCCAGTTGCCTCTGGGACCATGACAAGGTGCAGAGATAGTGGGTGGTGTGGAGCTCCCTTCATCTGCAGCTGTGGGAACCCTCTAGCCATCCACAGGACCACGATGTGGTACAGAATGAAGATATGTTTATTTCCTGAAGCTTAGGTTTTTGTCCTAGTACAAGTTCTCTGCAGTGCTCTTCAGCTGAGTGGTGGAGGAGAGAGAGGACTGACAAGTGCCCTGATCTGGTTGTGGCTCTCTCTGGGGCTGTGGCTGTCAAAGACACAAGAGTCAACACATGGAGCAGCCACTCTCTGTCAACAGGAGAAACCCTTTCTGCTCTCTGTCTGAGGCTTTCCCAGCTTCACACCAGGACTGTCCTTCTCATGTTTCCCTGTCAGCCACAAACCCTCATCCTGGACCAATCATGTCAACAGCCCCACTGTAACAGGGTCCACCACCATCATTCTTCCCACTGTGGCATGGCCACTACATTATTAGGGCTTGGTGCCAGGAGCTCCTGTGGGGCCAGCCCTTGGCCAGCCAGGCAGAATAGAGCTGCTCCTGCCCATGGTTGTGGAAAGCATCCAGAGCCCTGTCAGACCATGACAGGGTGTCCATTTGTCTTGTAGAGCACTGACAACTCTGACTGAGTGGCACAGGAGGAAGAAGATAGGAGCATGCTATGGTTTGGTCACATCTTTGTCTGAGTGTCCATCTGAAATACACAGGAGAAGAAAGTGAAAAGGAGCCTTCCTCCATTGCCACAGGCAGATCTTGCTTTTCTACTCTCCCTACTCCTCCCTGCCTTCTCCTTTCAGGCCTTTTTCACCTCTGTCCTGCATGGCCATACTGGGCAGCTGCAGGCCTTTTTGTGCCCATCCCAGGCACCACCAAGATTCTGTTGCCCGTGTCACAGCCACAGCAGCACCAGGGCTGGTCCCCAGAGTTAGTGCTCTGTCACTGTGACACAGCTATTATCTTCCTCTATTCAAGCAAGACGAAACAAATAAAAATAATAATAACCAAACAAAAATAACTGGTAATGCTGGGGAAGGAAATTAAATAGCTGTAGGAGCAATTTAAAGAACAGCAGCTCAGCAAAGGTTAAAGAGAATTAAAAGCTGCAGGTCTTACCCACCACATAATTCTAAAATTCTTTGTGGTAATTCATGCGGAGATGTATGAGCATAAGTGTTAATTCTGGAACAAAAATGCTTGTTGAATTGAATAGACGTAATATTTCGCAGCTTTGGAATTAAAGATGTATAATGCAAATCTGGAACCCATGAGTGGTTGACTTGTTTCAGGATGTTTCATCTTGAGCTGCAGGACTTGTGTCTTTCTTTCTCCCAAATGAACTGAAGATTCTTCCAGGAACTATCCTGTGCCACACAGTTTGGTTAGGCACTAGAACAAAAATCATAAATTAGCTTTCCTGTGCTTCAGTCACCACAGACCATTACATCTTCTTTAATTGGCAGGACCAGAGGCAGTAGGCACAAACTGAAACACAGAAGACTCTGTCTAAATATCAGGAAACAAGTTGTTGCTGTGAGGGTGACCCAGCATGGGCACAGGCTGCCCAGGGAGGCTGTGGAGACTCTGTCCTTTGAGATACTCAAAAGCCATCAAGATGCAGTCTGGGGCAACTGGCTTCAGGTGGTCCTGCTTGAGCAGGAGGGGTGGGCCAGATGCCCTCTAGGAGTACTTTCCAACTTCAACCATGCTGTGATTCTGTGATACATATATATATTGTAGATTATAACAACCAGAAACTTTCCATTATGCATCCCTATATAATTTCCTGAAACTTTCAACAGTTTACACTAAAAATTTCCATGCTTTGCCTTAAGATGGAAAATGTTTTCTAAAGTATTTCAGTTATTTTTGAACACACTGTTACGCAAACATGTAACTGGAGTGCAGTGGCTTTTTATGAGAGGTGGAAATGGAGGAAGTAGTGTTAGGAAAATTTTAGCAGTCTTTTTTGCCTTCATTAACTTCCATGTTGTACTTTCTTATGAGGCTATGGCAGCAACCTTAGCACAGCTTGTGGAGGAGTGGTTCCTTGGAACAGAGGGAGGTAACAGGTATGGCAGAGGCTTGATTCCCTAAACTGAAGCAGGGGATCAGGTATCCCAGGTAGGACCTGGAGATAGTGCGTAGTGGGAGGGTTGGCACATGGTCTGGGGTGCTCCTGCCCATCCTGAATTTCAGCTCTGAGGAACAGGTTGCGCTCCTACCACATGACTCACATCAAGGAGAGAGGGTAACACCCCTGTTTTCACAGCAAGACTGGCTCTGTCTTGCACTCCAACACACATGTTAAAGCAGTTCTTGTAGTCTTTTCATGGAGAAACCTTTGATGTTGGAAGCCTTGCCTTCACTGCTGTCTGAAAGCTGGTGGCAGCATCAGTCATGTTGTCTTTGTGCATTTTCTGCTCCAGTATGCATAAATCATAAGCCACTAAAATACTTTGTCTTGTTCATGATCTTTAAAGGTGTCCTGAAGATGACAGCTGCATCTTCTGAGGTTTCTGACAGCCTTGAGCATGCACCTACTCCTGATGTGTGCCAGGGCTGTTCCTGGGTCCCTGCAGTCCCTGACCTGCAGTCGCCCAACTTTTCTGAGCATCTCCCAAAAGCAGGACCCAGAGTGCCCATGAGAACATGAGAAGCGTTGCAGAGATAGGGATTAGAAAGGGAAACAAAGGAAGTAGTAAGACAGTAAAGCAAGGACCAAAATTAGGAACCAGAGCTTGGAGGAAGGGTAAATGCAGTGATGCAGGAGCAGCAGTTGCCCAAAGGCAGAAGCAAGAGCAGGAAGAGGCAAACAACAGAGCAGAGGGCAGAGCTACAGAAATTGAGGGAAGTTAAGCCAAAAAGTCCAAGGAATAGAGAGAAGAAAGTTTATAAGCAGTAGACATTCTTGTCCATATCTGGCAGTGGTGAGGTGCATTGTCCTTGGCTGTATGACAAGCACCCACCAAAGCCACTCTATCACTGTCCTCCTCATCTGGACAGGGGAGAGAAAAAAAGGAAAGGCTCAGATCGAGATGAGGACAGGGAGAGATCACCAGGGACTGTCACAGGCAAAGCAGACTCCTCCGGGGAAAAATTAATTTTGTAACAAAAAAACAAAGTAGGATAATGAGAAATAAAACAAAATTTGAAAACAACTTTCCCAAAACTCTCCCCTCTTCCTGGGCTCATCTTTTCTCCTGGTTTCTTTACCTCCTCCTCTCCAGTGGCCCAGGAGGAAAAGGGATGGGGGCTGTGGCAGGTTCATCACATAATATCTCTCCTGCTCCTTGCTCTTGTTGGGGTCACTCCCATGGGAGATAGTCCTCCACAAACTTCTCCAACAGGAGTCCTTAGCACAGGGTGCAGTTCTTTGTGAACAGCTCCAGCGTGGGTGCCTTCCATTGTGTAGTCCTTCAGGAACAGCCTGCTCCAACATGGGCTTCCCATGGAGTCACAAATTTCTTTGGGCATCCCCCTGCTGCATTGTGGGGTCCTGCAGAAACTGCAGGTGGATCTCTGCTCCACTGGGGATCTCCAAGGGCTGCAGGGGCACAGCTGCCTCACCATGGGCTGCACCAGGGCCTGCAGGCGAATCTCTGCTCCAGTGCCTGGAGAACCTCCTCCCATTCCTTCTGCACCAACCTTGGCACCTGCAGGGCTGTTCCTCTCACATGTTTTCACTTTTCTCTCTGCTGCTGTTGTGCACGTTTTTTGCCTCCCTTCTTGACTATACATTGTGGTTCAGGACTGGTATTCTCCAATTCAGTAATCCTGATAAAACCACACTGCTAATTTCTTCCCCTTCCTGCTCCAGCTGGATAGAGTTGAGAAGTGGAGGCACAAAAGTTGAAAATCACAGCTTGAGATGAGAACAATTTACTGGAAACAACAATGACAAAAGAGAACTAATCGTAACAACAACAGTATTAGTAACAACAAGTATGAGGCAAAGAAATTATTTACCTGGAAAGCCAGCAACAAATACTGACCAGCTCTTCCCCTCTATGTTTTCTCCCCACTGGAAAAGGATGTCCTTCTTCTTGGAATGGAGCGAGTTTCTTTACCCATCCCTGGCAGTGACATGAGGTGGTATTGAATAAAATCAGTGTCTAGCCATGCCCCCTCAGACACGCCTCCTCTCAGCTATTGCAAACAATTAACCCTGTCCTTGGGTGAAAACAGGACACTGTTACCCCAGGGGTGCCACCACTGTTGCTGATGGGCTCAGCCTTGGCCAGTGGCAGGTCTGCCTTGGAGCCAGACACCATTGGCTCTGTTGGACATAGGGGAAGCTTCTGAGCAGTTTCTGATAGAAGCCACCCCTGTAGCACCCCTCAAAAATCTTGCTATGCAAACCCAATACAAAAGAATATAAAAATCTCTTAACTCTCATTAGATAATTCTCTATTATTTTGATATTCTGAAATGGCTGAAAAAGACCATGTTAATTCAGCTGCAGTATTAATTACTGCCACAACATATTCTGTCAAAGATAATAGAATTATGCTCCTGCATTTTCAGAAGTGGCATGTGAAGTTATCTTCTAATCTCTGGTGTTGCCAAAGGGTAGCATTTGGCCTTATTGTAGAGTGCTGTCTCAAGACCAAGGGTATTCCAGATAGTTTATGTAAGTTTCCACTGTGCAAGTCAGGAAATGTATACTTAGAGTTAGGCAATGTCAATAAATCCTCAGGAGCGCTATTTTCTTTTTGCAAGTTGGCATGCTCTGTTCCAACGCCAAAGACCCACAGTGATAGTTCTCCTGCATTTCATATGCAGTAAATAACTTGGTACCGTGCTGCAGTGAAATGAGATGATGTAGCTAAGTGGTTAAGGAAATATGTGGTATATCCAGCAATGTCAGTGTGTGCCCTTGCTCTCTACGAGTTCTTGTTATGTGTGTTTGCTTCCTTTTCCCTAACTGAACCAGCTAGAAAAAGCTTTCTTTTTCATTTCATCTGGGGAATCAAAGAGCACTGAATTTTTTGTTAGCCACATTGTTCTTTTATCTGCCAGTGGCTACTGAAATTGGAAATATTACGCATCATAACACAGCAGGCCATATAGCCTCAGGTGAACATACAGCTACCATTGTGAGTCTGTGTATTGATTTTATTACCATGCTGTCTTGAAGAGCTGGTCTTATATCTGTCAGCTGCCAGAGACCTCGGGTGATAATGACTTGAACTTTGTGGGTTTCTTATTAAAAGCCTGTGGCACTCAGAATGTCTTTTTGCATTTAATTGATAGTTTGTCAAATTTCTCTCATCAAATATTGCTGATTTGTCTTACTGAGTTTGCTACTGATGTAATCACACAGTTACAAATGCAAAAGCAAAATATGTGGCAGTATATTCAGTACTGTATGTGTATTGAGAGCTCTGGAATCTGGTAGGGTGCATCACAGATAACCATTAAAGATTTTTTGATCTGTCTATATTAATAAATAAAACAAGGCCAGAGACTACTGTCATAGTCTTAGGGCCCAAGGGTCTTATGGGCATCCACTGACCACTGTAACTTCTCTGGACTTTTAAAAAATACTATTTTTATATTTAATATTTTTGCTTGTAGGGTGTGAAAGGACATAAAGACTGTTATCTACCAGAGTGATGTTTTTATAGCACGAAGCTGTGGGAATGTGTTGCATGAAGTGTCTTGTGGCAAGAGTGTTTGAGGGTACAGCGCTGACTGCTGCAAAGTGTAGGGTGGGAGACACCCAACCCACTGCATTCTTCTCCATGTGGCCTTTTGGGAATGGTCCTGGCACAAGTTATCCCCGAACTGTGCCCAGTCATTGTCTTGGAGAACTCTGACTGGGAAAGGCAAAAACCCTGCCAGGGAATATGGTAGCAATTATGTGCTGCAGAAGGCTGGTGGTCCCATGCAGTCCTGGCACTTTTGCATTTAACAGCATAGATATGTCCTGTGCTTTAAAGAATGCCTTTCAGAAATATTATGGGATTATGTTATGAACAATTATCTTACCTGTAGCTCTTCCCAGTCCCCCAGAGACTATATGCAAAGCTTTCTTATTTTTGTATTACTTTCTACAGCACAGGACCATGTCAGCATTGCCACTTCAGCTCAACCAGTGGTATACTTGCTCTGTGTTAATGGTTATGATTATGTTGGCCCTTTTCCCCTTGAACAATTCAACTGTCCTTGTTGTTAGGAGGCATTTCTCTAGATCTGTCTCTCTCAAGGATGCCTCCTGCAAACTGGACTATTTTTTTTCCCAGAGACAATCCTAAATTCAGTTATGGAATATTTAATGTCTATAAACATAAACTTACACATATTGTTTCCAGTTCTGAATATGTGTTCAGTCTTTATTCAGATTTTCAAATTTCTGAATAAAATGAAAGAAAACAACAAAGCAAAGCAAAAAACATCACTTATGTAGTCATGGTATAACATTTTGTAATACAGACAGAAGATTACTTCAGACTGCTTCTATCTTTTACTGTAAGTAAGGGTCTTCATAGAATAGCTGTGGTAGAAAGGTTTACTATAACCATCAAATACAATATCTATTTACTAATTCTACTGATGAGATACAAAAATGTGATGGTATTTTGCAAGAAATGCAGAATCAATAATAATTGGTTCAACAACACTAGTGCAATAGTGTCTTTATCTACTGATTAAAGATTGATGCAGATTTAAGTCTATACAATTTGCCACCTTTATTCACAAATACATACATAATTAAGTAAAGTATTGGAATACTTCCAGTGTAAATACACCTAGGAAAAAAGTATGGAAAGTATCTGTAAGTGATGATTTCTCCAAAATTGAGATAGAGTAGTTATTTATGGTATGACCTCATGTAAAACTAGGAATATGAATTTAGAAGATCATAGATATAAGATTAGGTTTATAGTACTGATTTTTTAATATTCTGCATTTATATGTCTTCTACATATATGATGCTAATGTTTCCTGCATTTTTCCATGAAATAGTGCTGTTACATCAATAAGGGGGGAAAATCTTTAGGTATCTGCATAGGTAGCAAGAACGAGGATCGAGAGGTCAGACTTTGTAAATAACCATGCTGTGACCTAAGGCACCAAGTTGATTCAGTAAGAAATTGATTAGTTGATATTTCTGTAGTCTCATTCTGTCTGGAGTTATCAAAAATCTTGCTCAGTTGCTCCATGCTTCAGGCATTACTTACAACAGCAATGCCATTCTCATATCTCTTATCTTCCTAAAGGTAGGATAGTTAGAAAAAAATTACTTCAATTTCAAATTTTTTCCCATGGCTTTCTGCTATTTTTCTCTTTTGGTTTTGCTGCCTGGGTTATGGTTTTGCTTGCCTATACAAAAAGAAGAGAAAGCTCATTGTTTTACTTAAAGCTGCAAGAAGCTTTCTGGCTCTTTTTACTTGCCTTTCTATTAAAGAACCCTGGGGAGATTCTAAGGCTAATTTTTGACCATAACAACAAAAATCCTGCTTTTTACTGTAATAAAGCATGGGATTATCTTAAGAACTCATGACTCTGGGGATTTAGTCTTTAAGACTAAGCACTGATTATCACTAAAACTCAAGATAAAAACAATTTTGTTGATTTAGAATAAGCTCTGCCTTTCTAGAGCTGTAGAACAGGACCAGTAAGCTGAATATTAGCCAGCAGGAATTACTATGGTTTTGCATATATAGAATTATTTAGTTTATCTTTTGAGATGTTTTTATCTTGATGAAAGAAACTGCAATTAATAATTCAGAAAACTTCACAAGAAAGCCCCCTTGCTTGCCTCCCCTCACTAATTGTGGTTTCCTTATCCTGTATGCTCTCTTTATGTTTCACTGACTCACTCCAAGCCTGTCTTTACATATCAGGCTTTTCTGCTTCAGCATATTCCAGGATTCTGCCCACTGGAGAGGCTGAGCCTGAGAAACAGCTAAATGTACATCCTTCTGATGTCAAATGTAAACGGGAACGGTCTTGCCTTGTTTGCTTTTAACAAGTCTTGACAGTGGCCCTTTGCAAAAAGACAAGGTTTTCTTAGTAAATGTGTTCATGAAAAACTTGTTTTGATTGACAACGGTGACAATACCCCTAAGGGATATCATACTGTAATGGAGCTCTTGCCTGCTTTTCACACAGAGCAGGAGTAATGTGTGCTGGGGCACCTCTCTGGATGCTCCTTTCTTTCCAAATATCTTCTGGGTTGGTTTTCGGGTTTTTTTTCTGTTCCTTTTTCTTTCTAGAAAGCATAAAGGCTGTTAAAACTGGCTTTGGAGAGATTTCTCTGAGATGCTATAATAAGTGTAATTGAGACAGTTCTGTCACCTGCATATTTGTCTTTTTTCTCCTTTAAATAGAACAAAATTCCTGCTGTTGCAGGTTTATCTTTTGCAACGTACATTATTTTGCTGCTTATTCTTACAATGTATTGTATCAATACATAATCATCAAAAGTGACAGTTGTGTGAATTTGTCACAATAAATATAGTAATAATTGTATTATTGTCTCTGTTGTTAGAATGTATTCAGAGCAGGACTGCAGCATCTCTGCTTTTGAAAAAAATGTCAAACATTAAATACCTTGTGACTAATAAACCACTGCATGGAGCATATGTGTGTGGATACAGTACATATATATGCTTCACAGACGTGTGTATTTATATTAGCATGCTGTAATTATGGCAGAGTTCTGTCAGCATTTCCAGTGTAAACATAATTTTCAGGATTTATTACACAGCTATAGGATTAGATCCCAGATAGAATTTGGTGAATGAGGCCTCAGCCTGGGTAGCAAATCCTTCTATAGATTTCTTTTTTAAAAAATTGCTTTATAATGTATACAAACACAAACAGAAACAGATGTTTTCAGAGTTTTTATTTGTGGTGCTGTAATTAAAAACCAGTATAGGTTTAAGAAGTTTGCTTCAGAGAAGTACCTAACCTAAAAAATGAAAATAAAAAAGAGAAAAAAAAATTAATGACTCACCTTGCCCAGCATAATCTACTTTTTTTTCAGTGTTTCAGGCTTTTTTTTTTTTCTTTTGATAGTGAGGAAATATCATGTCTACCCTTTCTTCTTTGGCTGTTCCAAGCTTCCAGGAGACTGAGAACTGCAAGATAACTGATGTACCCCAAGCCTTGGTGATATTGGAATTGCATGTGAGATCTGGTTTAAACTGGAGTTGCATTAAAAAAAGGGCCTTTGAGACTGGCTTGTTATTGTTCTTTTTGGTAATGATGGCAACTGATGATTTAAAGCCAATTGTCCAGCAGTAGCCAGGGTTTTGTAGAATGTCTGTATGATGAATACTGAAAAGATACAGCATAACTTAAAAACTTAGTGATTCATTACCACACATATATATATATATATTTTTTTTACACACCAATAGTTAAATGGATGTAAAAAATACCTCACAAGTCATCCTTTGTATAACCATGTTATATATAAATGTCATAGTAATAGAATATATTGAATCAAAATGTAGATTTTACAGAGAGTTTCCTTCATGCCATCTGATGCACTGGTAAGCTTCTTCATTAAGTTTAACTGAAAAAAATATTGTGGAAAGCTCTAATCTCCTCTTATATTACAAACTTTTTTTAATGGAAGGTTTTCTGGTCATATAGTATGAGAGTTCTAGGACTATTGCCCTTTAACTAAAACAAACACCACAAATTTGCTCTGATTAGCTCAAAAAGAACAAGCAAAGCACAGCTATGTTCTTGAGATTATAATCAAAGTTGCAGGTGCTTGCTGTGAAACTGTAGCAAAGAAAAAAAAAAACACAAACAAACACACATTATTTATTATCCATACAATAGAGATGTTTGTAGAGCCTGTTTTGTGGTGATTAGTCTCCACACTCCAAGTTAGGGTCTTGAGATCTGGTATATCCATTTATGTAATCATTATGAGTGGAGAAGAGGTAAACTACCCTGACAGTGAAAGCTGCCCTTTCAGTTATTTTCCTCAAACCTGAACTATCCATTTGTCAGCCATGGTATACGAACCAATTCTTTTCTATCTATACTAAGGTGCAGCAAGTTTTCAGTCTGGAAAAGTTTAAGTGAATAAAGGTCATCAAATCTCTTTATCTGATTGTAGCCAAGAAAATTGCTGAAAACGAGCAAGTATGCCACAGGCACATTGGTGATTTTTCACAATGCCTTTGAGTAGAACCTTCAAATTTGGCACAGTTATAGATCGTGGACCTGAATGCACGCACATGCACACAGATAAAGAAAGAAAAAAAGAAAGATAAACTCCTGATTTCAGTGAGACTATTTCCTCACAGGACAGTCAGTGATTGAGGATTTGGGGTTTTTTGCCATTTCATCTTTTTAGTCTTTCAATGTGTCTTATTTTGTAACCTCCTCCTTGTCTTGCTTTATTTTTAAACATTATTGTTATTATATTTATCTATACTTAAGCACTATAAAGACACCCATCAAAAAGCTATAGGTACACATAAAATTAATTAGATTTACAAGTCCAAATGATGGCCAGCAAAGAGCATAGCAGTAATCTCACAAAGAGAACAAATTAACTCAGCTAGCCAATAAATCAGAACAAGGAAATTATGTTTTCTTTTTCACCTCCAAGAAATAAAATCTGAACTTGCCCAAATGCTTTACCATAAAAATGACTCTTCAAAGATGCTCAGAAGGTCATGATGTTTGACAGGGTGGTTTGGTTTTTTTCATAAAGAAGATAATTAAACACATGTCTAATTTTTGTGTATGTTATGTGTCCCAGAAAGGATGACCTTGTTAGCTATCAAGACTCAAAATCTCTGATGTCACCAATATTTATCACGTTCCAACCAAGAAAATAGCCACCAATTTATTAATTGGTTGAATCATTATCAATAATTACAGTTGTGCTAATGTTGCCTGTTAGCCTCTACAAGACAATGGGTGATGAACAATTGCATATTGTAACTGTGAATGGGTGACCAAAAGCTAGTGTTCTGTGTCAAAGCACAGGGCAAAAAAATCCTTTCTCACTATCTAATAATAATGTCTTGCCATAGTCCCAGATAAGCTCTTGGGTAAAGAGACCATCATTTGCTTCATTCACCTAAGAAACAGGGCCTGATCTGGTTGACCTGCATATCCCAAATTTACCTCATGTTGTTTTAGGACCCAAGTGTCCTGCATCTCTTAAAGCATAATGTCCTCCTGACATAGTGTCAGTCCCATTTCCTACCCCAGAGTAGACAGGGAGACACAGATATCTGCAGAATATAATTCAGATATAATATGCATCCAAATACCAGCATTTTTGTAAATTACTATTGTAAACTAGGTGTTGGGA
Organism: Pardalotus punctatus; assembly: GCA_013400915.1. Taxonomy (NCBI): domain Eukaryota; kingdom Metazoa; phylum Chordata; class Aves; order Passeriformes; family Pardalotidae; genus Pardalotus; species Pardalotus punctatus. The sequence goes on from VZTX01001593.1 coordinate 201,683, forward strand.
GTTAGAAAGAGGAGTCTCAGTTTTCTTTAATATAAATGTTACTACTAATGACAAAAAGTATAATATGTGTCATGGAAAGTAATGTAACTAGCTTATCTTTTTTTATGGTTAAGACCTGGTGGAATTATTGTGTCTTCCTATAATTTGTAAAATGAACTTTTGAAAACAAAGAATTGACATTTAAGGCGAAAGTACCTCTATACCGACCCAGGGCCTTTTTTTAAAATTCAAAACAATTGTAGCAAATTTGAGAGACAAAATTTGTCAAGGTTAATAACAAAAAGTGATAGCCAACACTAAACTCTGTTTCTGCCTGCATGGATGGACTGCTATCCAACTGCATCTTGAATACGATTAAAAACATAATTTGACTTTGAAATCCAAACGTATCTAGCACCTTCCTCCCTAGAGGATCAAACCAGATGTGCCTTGTTTTTATCCTGCTGGCAGCTAAACATAATTTCCTAGGTTGACATCCACAGAAATCCTGTGATATCTTAAAAAGTAAATTTCATCAGGGTAAACACATCTCTAAAGCATTAGACCAATGAAATTTTAAACCCCATCTCACAAAGTTATATTTCACAAAAGTGGAAAGCAGTTTTTATTCCTTTTTGCTGCAAATTTTGTGAACATATGGTGTAATGTGGAAACACGGATAGTCAGAACAGTTAGCAGTTGCTGTGGTACTGCTGGCTTATTTCCACTTTACAAATTCATACGAAGCTAAAATATCACGCTGGTGACATATGCTTACCGGCTCTCCATTTACTGCCTGCAGCTATGGGCTCCTGTATTCTAATGGTAATTCTACAATCTGTTCACTGACAGCTCAGGGGGCCAGATGATATGCACACTACTGACAGGGACATCACTTTCATGAAACATTTACTTCTCTGCACCTGAATATTGGAGTAATCATATAGAGAGTCGACACACCATGAAATAGAGTTAGACTGAAGATTCTGAGAAGAAAATAGCAGACTGTCACTCAAAATAAAGTTCATTTTATACCCAGCAGAGCTGGGTTAAAAGACATTTCCATACACTGAAAATGCTTTCCATCCTTAAAGCTGCAGTTTAAAAGAAAAATGTTTTCCCCATATTTTTCTTCAGTGGCTCCAGGGATAATTACACTCCAAGACTTGCATTTGGGAATGAAGTGAGACTTACAGTGGATGGATGGGCACCGAAAATTCAACCCTGCCGCATTGTCAAGAGCACCACTGAACTACCCCTGAGCAGCTCCACTTTATCCGCTGCCAGACTGGCTGAGGTTTGAACACACAGAGGCCATTTGCACGAAGCCATCCCTCAGATCCCATCTTCCCACCTTACAGAGGCAGCGGCACAGGTGCAGCAGAGCTTTTGGTGGTGGATTGGTGCCCAAAGGAATGCACAGCCAGGATGGGATTAGGCAGCTGGTGCTGGGGAGATACATCCTTGAGTAGCTACAGGAGTCAAAGGACTCCTTGTGGGATTAGGATCAGCTGCTCGGAGCGAGAACTGCTGGGCTGGTATTCAGCAGGCACAGGCAGGGTTGATAAGAAACATATTCAGGTGAGACCTGGCAAAATGCACAATGAGTTGCATAAATGCTGTATTTTACAGAAAAGGGTAGTGACAAATTCCAAGGCAAAAGGTTAATTTAAATATGCAAAAATTTGAGAAAAGGCCTAAAAGGCCAGGTAGTATCTTATCAACCTTTGTCATTCCCACCAGAAGAAAACAACCAATTGTCTAGTATTATGAAAGAAGAATGGAGCAGTAGAATTAAAAAAAAAAACAACAAAACCAAACCAGATTATTCCTATGCTAATATAGACAGGTCAAGGATAAACATGCAATGTGTGAGCCAGCAGTTGGTAAGCATGGAAATCACCTTTCCAGCACCCATATTACCTGTGAATATAAATACACTGTTGACATTAATGAATGTTCTGTGTCCTGGCCCTTGTGAAAGTAATTATGAGCAGATGGGACTAAAGTTAAAAGCTGGACCAGAAGACAAAGAATGAAATCCTATCTAAAAGAAAAACAACAATGAGAAAAAAAGAGATAGTATGAAATCTTTCCACATTAATGTAACACTGAATATGAAACATCACGTGAATTTAGAAGGGAAACACACAGAAAGCAAAATGGAGATTGCTGAGTTGTAAAGCTTGTGATTGCCACTGCTGGTGATCAAGAATCCTCCCTATCAGTCCCTTGTGACAGTCCATTGAAAACCTGATTTTTTCTGCAGTGAGGGAAACTACCTTGATCATTCTCTGTTGAAATTATCATATGCTAGAACAATGATGTCTGGTCAGACACCATCAAAACAACGACTTATCAAATATCCATGTATGTAACTTGAATCTTTGTAGATACTTTTCTAATAACCACTTCTGTGGTTATTTCAACCCCTTTCCAAATTCTGATTTTCTATGTATTCTCAGTAGACAGGTTGCATAAAGCACAGTCGATGTTATTAACATCAAGTTATAAAGAGTTTGTTTTATAATACCTCATATTCTTAAGGATTTTTCTCATAATATCTCATAATAAACTCACATTTCTTGTGACCAAGGAAAGACTACCAGAGCTTTCTTTTTAGGAGATCTTTCAGCTTGTTTCAGAATGACAACTGTCATTGTATGATTTTGGAATGATCACAGGGATCACATGTCCTTGAAAAATCCTGTGTCTTAGGTTTAAACAGCTTTCATTTGTGTTGTAAAGATGTAATACAAGCAATGTACTTTGGATATACTGATTAGAACCTTTTTCACCAAAAGGTATTAATATGGAAGGGTTTTTGCATGAAATGGCTTTTTTTGTAGAAAACTGAAATGTCGGGTTTTAGTTATTGAAAAAATACTTTGAATAAACAGGAAAAAATAATTTTACCTAGCTGAACAGTTATTTTTAAACAAAAATTAACTGGAAATACAAAAAACTTTCAGTAGTTGTTTTTGTATTGTCATGTTCAAGCAACAATAAAATACATGGAGGAATAATTGAAAAAACATATTTTTCCCCCTGAAAATGCATTTGCTCTTAATATAATAAAAATAAAAATAAAAACAAAACAAAACAAAATGAACAAAAAACTAAAAAAACAAACAAACATAAAAAAACAACAGGAAAACCCCACAAGAATACTTAAAAGATTGAAAGATACCTACTTTTTAGTCTATTCCAACCATTCAGAGAAAATATATAGCATTTTCAACTAAGTATTGTAGCTACATTTTATAGGATTACCTGGAAAATTTTTCTGCTTATACAACAGCAGTGATGGCTTAAGGCAATGTTACCATGTGGCTGGAGCCTGCTACAGGATGTAGCAGAATGTGTGCACACATTTTATTCTTTCATGGAACATTTATTTATACACCTCCTGTTTTTATTTATCCAAATTTACAGTAGTGTCTTAAAATTTTATTGTAAAGAGTGCTTTTATCTTATAATAAAATATCTTCTGCTTGTGTGGGAAGATGAGGAGATGGAGCACAACATCTCTTCATTATTTGTCCCCATTTCTAAGTTTCTTCAAACAAACTGCAGTACAATTTTTTTATTTTTTTAAATTGCCTGGTGCAGTTTCTTACAGTACTTCCTCTAGAGTGAGGATGCCATAAATGAAAAGGGAACGGGTGAATGCCGTGTAACTGCTGTCCCAAACCTGGAATGAACAGTAGCACTGTGACTGTATTTTTGTGAGGGAATTAACTTTACATCTCAATACATCAGACTTTTAAAAACTGAATTGCAGTTTGAATTTCAGAGATTAACACACTGGAGTATAAAGTGTGGAAAATAAGATATTTTGCTGTGTCATTAAGAAGACTCAGGCAGATTTTGAAGAGAGCACCTCTCTTCACTCCAGTGCCCTTGAGACACCGGGGGAAAACACAGCTTTCTACCCAAATATGCAGACTGCTTACATTTGAAACTTTTTGCATTTCTTTCTATAATATGACACTTTTTTTTTATTTTTTAAAATCCTTTTGTCAATCTGTTGGACTAATTAAAAAGGAAAACATATGATATACATAATGCAAGGGCTAATCTCTTTAACATGAACTCGGGGAAATGTTGGAGCACGCAGCTCTTTTTGTACCTCCTCAAGCTTCCCACACGCGATGCAGCCAGATGGTGGCATATGGGTGGAGTTTGTTTGTACCCAACACTGTACTCTGACATGTCCCTGCTCTGGATATTTGTCACTGGCAGTGACTTTTTCAGCTGCTCTCTCATCCTCTTCTCACAGCACTGGAGCTTTACATACTGGAATTGAAGTCACTCAGGTGCAGCCAGCAGAGGCTCTTCCCTAATGCTGTCTGATGGCAAGTCCTGCACTGAGCCTCTCCCCTGAAGGGGAACTGATGGAGTTGCTCTGTCCCAAAGAGCACGCTTGGCAGCTCCTTTCTGCTTAAAATTTTCCCAGGTCACGCTTTCTCTGGCAAATGTTGTGGACTGATGGCTTCACATCAGTGCTGCTCTGAGACTTCCTTTCTAGCACTCAGTCCTTAGTGCCTGGACAGTGAAGCTTGAGGATGGTGCCTCATTTACAGTTTGATTTTTCAAATGTGTGTTCTGGACTCTCTGAACCTTTCAGGCTATATCACTGCTTTTATGAAATTGGTGTGGCTTTATGAAATGGGTATGGCTTCGAACTAAGTCACTTATGAAGGCACCTTTGTTTTCATCCCGTGGAAAACATAAGGTATACATTTCTTAATAAAGCAGCACTTTTTATAATAATTTTTAAGTCTTCTTTCAGAAAGGGAATCAGTGATAAGTACAACATATTTGGATCCTAAAGGTGTTACATACAAAATGAATGCTGCTCTTTACTTCTGCACAAGTTGCTGAGACTTCTGGGTGCCTGGGCTGTTTTGCAGAGGACAGTTTGGCCCAGATGCTTCATGGCACAGAACATGGCTTTTACCTCTGCTCTGGGCAAGCAGCTTGTGAGAGCTGGGAGACGACTGCCCATGACTTTTGTGAACCACGACCTCTGCATAGCATTCCAGGCACCAGGCAGGCAACCCCAGGAGAGGCTCAAGGTGAAATTTGGCTGCTGCCTGATTAGGAACACAAAGATATCAGCTAACTTCCATGATACACTAACTTTGTGTTCTAAATAACTTGTCTGCTTTGCTTTGCCACCTTGATGTTTGAATATCCTTTTAGTGCCCTATTTATGTCATTACAGATCTTCTTTGGGGATGAGCATCCAAACCAAGCAGTACCTGACCAAAGGTGTTGCAAATGTTGTCAGGGTTAAATGGCCCATCCTGTTCACAGTGACATCATGAATCAAAAATTACTTTTGATATGGGTAAAACAAGTAGACCTTGAAAGCAAATAAATACTAAAATTTAAATTTAAGGTATAAAGCATGAGTCCCTTGTACTGAGTGTTTTGTCAGAGTCTTTTTGATTGTTTGGAGACAGCTGAAATGCTCGTTTGTCTAGAGTTTTTTTTACCAATGCTTGGCTACTGATTCAGTTGTGTCAAAGGACCTTTTTACAGGCCAGGGGTTATGATGTCACATTACAATCTTTACTTGCCCATTTCTACTCAGCTTCTATTTTCCTTTTACTCCAGCTGTAGGTCAGAAACATACAAATATTCGTTTTCCTAACAGTGAAATCCCAGTCTATGACATGGCATATGTGTGGCTCCCTTATTCACCCTGCAACTGAAAGGTCTTTCCTCTTTTGTGCCTTCCCTTCTGGTAAAAGTAGACAAAAAACTAAACAGCATTAAATACTCATCTCTGTTCCAGTGCTTGTAGCAGGAGCATGTATTTTTTCTCTTTCCCTTTTTATTTCCATTAGAGATTTTTGCTATTGTTTTCTCTTATTTATCTCCAGGGGTACCTCTATATGTGGACTCAGTATTTGTCTTTTTCTTTTTTTCCTGACTGTACAAATTGGATTTCTTCATATTTGTTTTTTTGGTGATTGGAGAGTGTTACTAATGCTCATTTACTCCAGTTCTTGGTTCTGCTCTTGTATCAATGATACTGTTTTCCTTACTGACAACTTCACTAAGTGCAACATCCTTTCACTGAATTTCATGCTGGGCACAACATAAAAAACCCTCTTTCCTTATAAAGTGATTCTTTTTTGACAACACACATCAGGAAGGCAATACAGAATAGTGAACACACAAACTAACTTCAAACACTTCTCCAATCAAATTAAATTCGCATATTTGGGTAGAAAATGATAATAAAATAAACTAAGCTCTATTAATTCATGTAAGAACCTCTACTCTACAAGCTTCAGCTCTAATTCACGCTTCCTTTTCTCAAGCCAAAAGTTGCAATGAAGAGATGTTTTTATGAACCCATTGATTCTGTGCCACCCTTTCTCCATTGCAGAACCAGAATGGACACACTTTTTCCAGCACTGCACTTCTTGGTTCACATCATCAATTTGATGAGTCAAGCGAGGCTGCTCTGGCTACCCTGGATAGTCCTGTGCTGGTTCTGGAATTGATGGAATCTCTAGGTAGTTCCCCTTCAGTCAATCCCTTCTCTGCCTTTGAGGCACTTGCTCTGATTGTCCCAAAAAGCATTCCAGTTGTCTTATTTACCTCCTTATTTACTACTTGCCCCTAATCAAGCAACAAGCAGGTTGCTGGCTGCCCAGCTTTATCCTATAACAGCAGAATGTGTCACAGGACTGAGTCCTGTGGGAAGGAGTCATCTATATGCACGGTTGTTCTTGTTAGAAAACAAAAAAAGTTGTGCTGCCCAAAACCTAAAATTAGAACTGCTAGCAACTGATTTGAGCAGCTGGTTTTGCTTCTCGTTTCTCTAGAATTTTCTGTGAGGGCTTAAAAGAAAAATGGTAACTACAGATGAACCGAAGATAATAACCATGAGAAAAAAAAGAACTTGTAATTTACTTTCACCCCACAACTGCAAAAATCAAATCAATCCCCCCAAAACCTAAATATCCTTCTTCTCTGTCTCTGCCTATTGCTGCCTGCCTGTTTTCATGTTTACCCTGTAATCCCAGTGAGGCAGATACCTTGCCTTCCCCTTTATTCAAACATTATTAACTCTGGGATTACAACAAATTGTAACAGTTTTAAGAAGTTTAAAACAAAATTTTCTCACTTAGTCTAGGGTCTGCCAACTCTACCTTTTCTTAGGATAGGTCGTCTGTCCAACTATGAGGCTGGAAGGTGCCAGATGCCACTCAGAGGGTCACTGACTGGTCACTTCACACCTGGAAGGGCCGCTCTCAGTGCACCGAGTCCAAAGACTTCACTGTTGCCTTCACCTTCCGCTCACATTGTGGCTCATTCCAAACGTGGTAGGGCCACCAAACTGCAGGAAGGTCAAGCCCCCTGTGCACACGGTTTAGACCCCCCTCACTGGTATGCAGCAAACCCAGGCCATCTGCAGTGAGACTTCTATCCATGTGTAGGGAGGCTCCATGTGGACAGCAGGCTCATTTACATATGTCAAAGTAGCATCAAGGTTTTAATTGGAAATGTTAATGGACATAAAAATAAATGGCAGTAGATTGGGATGGAGCAAGAAGCTAAAGTAACTCTGGGACCATGTGGCCCCTACAGAGTCATTCAAATTCATTGCAATTCTGCTGATTTCATTACCAGTTTATCTACAGAGAGAAATCATTTCAGACTCTGGCATAGTAGTTTAAAGAGGAATAGCTCTTGCAACCCTTTGAACTGATGCACTTAATTTAGAACATGTGCATATTTTGCAATTAGATCTAAAATAAACAAACTCTGAATAAATTAGCATTTCTCTAAAATATGAGAAATCATTTAGTGAGTTAGTCAGGTCTGGCCTTTTCAGAATGACTCCTTCTACAGAAAAACTTGTATCAGGTGTGACTTTTGATCCTAGATTGGGTGAGATCTTGAGCAAGATACTTCTTTCTCTGTTATAATTCTCTTTTTAAAAAATTAGTTTTCTAAATCCTTATTGTTCCAACAGCTCATACAGTAGATGGCTTTGAGACTTAGAAAGTCAGTATTTTAAAATAACTGCTTACAGTATAACATAATAATTTAAGCACTCAGGACTTGAAAACCGTTCCCTTTGGAGTCCTTGAGAGAAATGTTATATATATGCAAAAATGCAGATGTTAGTAGGAGCAGCATGTACATATCCAAGAGCAACATTTGGCCCCCTTAAGTCAAATGAAAAAACTTTCACGCTTACATGCACACTCACAAACCCACCCTGCTGTGAAACTAGATATCGTTTTCTGATTAAATGCTTACTCAGTCTGTCTGTACCACAGAGTGACTGCAATAGTAATAAAGCTCTGATGTGGCATAGATTAAACCTTGAGGACTTTGTGGTGGTGCATTTCTAGATAATTATATAATCAATAAGAGTAACACTTATCTCTTACAGAGAAGTTTTATCTTAGGATTTTAGGTTGCGCCAGCATGTAAGGTTTAAATCTGAAAACAAAACAATTTAGTGGAAAAATGCAGTTATCTCATGGAAATGGACTTTCTGCTGTGTTCTGTTTCTTTTATGGAATTGAAATTATGGATGCCCAGACTCTGCTTGCTATAGCAAATGAAGGTGATCCTCAGCAGAGCAAGTGCAAATGAAGAGTGAATGCAGAGATTATGGGTGAGGTCACAGGTACAGACTCAGGGCTATTGTCCAGTGTGCAGCATTAAAAAAGGCAAATCCTGGTTTCTGCTGAGGGGCAAAGGGGCAGCAGAGGGATGAGGAGCCTCCTATCTGCCCCCAAGCCTGGATACTTGCGGAAGAGGCTGTGAGCATCCTGAGCATCCTGCTGTGGTTCTTCCCTAGCCGTGGTGCTCTGATGTGCCTGGTGACTGCAGGGGACAGGGGGAAGGAGCTCTCTGGTCTCTCTGGTCTCCCTTGGCCTCAGCTGGGCTCCCAGCCATGCCCTGAAACCGTTGGGGGTGGTGGAACATTGCACCCCAATATCCTGGGAACTCCTCCGCCCACAACACCTCTCGTTGTGCCTGGCAGAACGATCTCCTGCAGACAGGGGAGGTCTCAGTATAGACAGAGGAGTTTTTTAGGAGGCTGGAAAGGCATTGGGAGATGGGCACTTTCCTGTCTGGTGCTTTTTCTTAGCTGATAGCTTCTCTGTCACTTCTGTGAAGTTCAGAAATTATATTTGCATGTTTTCATGCTGGAGAAAGTCACTTTAGTGGATGATTGAAGGCAAAATTTGGCAGTTTTAATACTTGCAAATCCAAATTTTATAAACAAAGCTTTTAAATTATCTAAGTCCTACACATTAAAATTAGAGGTTTCAAGTCAAAATTATCTACTGTGTCTAGATTTATCTTTGTTCTAAAAGAATAAGATAATCAAAAGGATAAAAACATATATATTTTAACTAATTAAAAAGGATTGAAAATCTTTTTATTTCATCTGGTTTATTTTTTCCAAACGATTCATTCACATACATTTTTCCCCTATAATTTTGAAGCACTTTAGATAATGTCATAGTTAGGAACATATTTTGCCCTGTTCTATTAGATAATATAGAATATTAAAGACTTTTCCAAACACCTTCCCCTACGTATGGACTCTTCCCAATCCCAATTCTATCTCAGGATTAAATCTCACCTCCTCCTGTTCTAAGTTGTCCCAGGAAAAATGAGGCCCCTGGTGTGGTCGTCCATTGTTCACTCTTCCCTGGTTCTGGCCTAAGATCAGAAAGAGTCTGGGCAGGTTTCAGGCTCCACACTGAGAACTCTTAGAGACCACTGGGATCTGTGTGAGCTGTGACTTGGGCTGAGAGCATTAATAGCACATGCAAAATGATGACTGAAAAATGATGATAAAATGTGATAAATTTTATAATATGATACAATTAGGATAAAGTAGTGTTAAAAGGGAATTATAAATTCTATCCTTCAAGAGTGAAACAAACAGTTCAGTCACAACTCGTCAGCTATTCCTAGGAGACATCTTAAATTGGATGTTTTGACAAAAAATCACTAATATGGTTATTCTCAGTGACTAACAGAGATGCTGATATAAGATTTTTTGGGGGCCATCTGGCTTGTCCATTGGAAAAAAAAAGGAGATAATTTTATCTCTATTATTTTGACAGACCACTAATTTGTTTTTGTTATAATTAATATCAGCTCAGCACCAGTGAAGCTTTATTAAATTTAAGGGAAAAAAATCTTCTTGCTTAAGGCACTGAAAACCAGTCAAGAATCAAGATTACAGCTATTTTACCAGGATTTTTCTGTCACTGGTTACAAGCACAAAATAAAATAAAAATATTTATACGTATGGATTGCAATGTGTAGTGAAATTCAAACCAGAAGAATTCCTGTGTGTCTTCCCCTGTCCTTTAAATCATAATGTAGAGTATCTGAACAAAAAGTATGTTTTTATAAAAATAAAAGCCCAGTAAAAAACAGGGAAGAGCAAAATGTGGGATTTCTCATCTCATCAGTTTAATTATAAAATGACACTTTAAAAAGGAGGCTATTTCCAAGATTTTCTATGTTGTGAATAGAAAAACTGTTCCAAAGAGTGATTCCAAATTATGGTCAGTTTCTGCCCAGAAACACCTCAATAGTGGCTCTCTCTCTCACTTTCCTTTGACTCTCAAGGAAACCAAATTATATTCACTTCGTTAAACTTAAGGTGTACCCCTCTGTTTGCCTCCTTTGTCTTTCTAGGAAACTGAGGTAGAAGAGCCTTTAAAATGTTAAATGTCAAGAATCTGCTGTTGTAAAGATTTCCCAAGATTTCCACAAGACTCTCAAGTAATGACTTGCAAATTGCCATCCTTTATTTGATGTTCCATAGGCAAAACTTGTGGAAATAGAAACCCTTGTGGTTTTTGGTCATTTGGTTGGTTGGTTGGTTATTTTTTTACTCAAGAAATTTTGTAGCAAAGTCAGATTCTTTCATTGCTGTGCTAAACTGCCAGTTGAAGTTTTGATTGTACAGCAAAATGCATCAAAATTAAAACTTAAAATGAAATATGCTTTCCCCTTCATTCTGTTACTGCTATCTCATTTTGCTTTGGGAATATTAAAATAATTAAAAAAAATATGAACAATTCATGAAAATTATACTTAGTTGCAAAATGCTAAACTTGCTCCATGTCAAGAAACTATTAATGTGGATATTTCAGGGATGACCATGCAAAGTAATCGTCCAGGTTCCCAACATGCAAAAACTAAGAATACACCTGGGAAGTATCTGTATACATTGCTAACAGGAGAGGCTTGGACCCATATATTACCAAATACCAGGTGAGGTTATGAGTTACACCTCATCTGGAAGCAAGAATAATACTGGTTTCAGTCTTCAGAGAGAATGAAACTACTATTCAGAGCTGAAAATTCCCAGTTCAGAAGGAATATATTTTTGGTTTAGACTTAAAATGTATGAATTTTGTGAATTTCAGAATGCTAAATGCTAATTACTAACATTGATTCCCTTAATTACACAGATTGTTAAGGAGTTGTCAATAAAAAATATGGAAGATTTTTCCTGAGCACCAAACACACGTAATGATGCCCCATTATTGTGCTCTTGAAAAAACCTACACTTCTACTACTATGCTAGATACTGCTTTCTACTGTGGTCTGTTTCATAGATATAACATTTACCAGTTGGCAGGAGATGCCTGGGTATCAAAAGAACAAAGATGAGAAACATATACTGCTAGCTAGTTGCTGTAAATACAAATTCAAAATAAAAAGAGAGTCAAGTGGGAATGCAATTAAATTACATGTATTATTGAGTGACATGAAAGAACTCATTCTTCTAGTTATGTTCAGGCTCACAGAGATGAGGGATAACATCAGAGGTGATCATGAATGAAGAAAACTGATTTCACACTAGGCCAGGGAAAAATTCTGAGAAGGAATTGTAAAGAAGGTCTTGACAAATCCTCACAAATGAGAATTTTCACTGAGGACAAGAGTTTTACTTGCTATACTAAATAACCCAGGTGTTATTCACTGAGAAACTCACCTGATTTTGCCCTAGGTGATTTAAACTGCTGTTAAAAAATGAGTCACACGAGATCTGCTCTCCTCTACATTCTTTCTAGAAATTAATTAATTGCTAGAAATATGACATTTTAATTAACAATGGAAATTCTTGGGGTTGGCTTTTCCTGGAAAATGATAACATTTTTTGTGATAGACTTCATAAAAAATTGCAGCTGGCATAGGATATTAACAAAAACAGCTAGGATGAGGAAAGGCAGTACAAACATGATATCTGAGTCCTGATTTTTTTTCCCCACAGACACAAAGCACAGTTCATCTTAAATGGAAGAGAGAGACAGTTCTGCAAGAACCCTAGAGGTAAAGTCTCCTGGCACACCTTCATCACGTAAATCATGGGCAACTGTCTGAGCTTTCAGGGTCCTTCACAGCCAGTTTCCATCCTCAGCAATAGGATTAGACTTTCATCACAGTCCAAAGATAAGCCCCTATCCAGTACTTAGTCTTTTCAGAACATGCATTTATTCTTTCACCATCATGCACACTATGGTCAGGAAAAAGTTCTCATTCCTTGCTTTTCAGTTTCTCAGTGGAGTGTTTTGTGCTAGAATCCAGGTTTTCCCCTGCCTATGTCCTTTGTATTTTCCTTGGGAGAGGGAGCATCTCTTCCTGGGTGTAAGTGAAGTGCACAGCACAACAGGAACCTGTGCTTGAAAACTGGCCTTTCTGCTTCAAATTTCAGTTCCATGATCCCATTGACAGAGCAAGTTCAAGATGTTTGTGCCACCTGAAACTCCACACTGAACATTGTTCTGGTATTGAAAGGTTTTGCTTATGGCCACCTCGACTGTGAGTATGGGCACAGCTTTGGGTAACAGGATGGACATAATTCATTGTTCATAGCTCAAGACCAACAGTTATAAACAATAATAACTGAATGCAACAACAGTAAAACCCTTGTTGTTTTAGAAGGCCTTAGTAGATTTTATTGGTGGTATTTTTTCTCAGGGTTAAGCATGTGAAAAAAAAAATTCCAAATATCAAATACAAAGAGAGGAATAAAACAATGTGAGAAAGTAAAGTTTGTACTGGTTCCCACAAATACCAGTGAACACTCTCTAAACCCCTAAAAATTTGTTTCAATCTTTATATTTCTATCAGTTTCCCATTTCTAAAAAGCTGTTATTACAAAGACATCTTTTATGTATCTAAAATGTCGATTTTCTGATCTTAAGGTTACCGACTTAAAGGCAATGACATAAGTTCATGAAATGGAGACGTGAATTAGCAACAGTCAGATCTTGATGGACACATATGTATATGCCTGTAGAAAAGCAAGAGATTATTTTCTCAGTGCATTCTTCTTAGATAGCATAAATCTATTTTCATCCTTTCATGTTGTACTCACTTAAGTCCATGCACACTGGTGACTTGCATTATCATGAGATTCTCTGGCTATCTCAGGAGCTGGAAAGTAATGCTAAGTGAACCCTTTCAAATTCCTCTACAGCTTACTCAAGCTGTTTGAGAATAAAAATAATTGTGCTTTCTGTATTGCAAAAATACTGTCACAATGTCTGACATTGAACCTAACTTTGGTGTTTCCTGACTTTCAGAGCCAACATCTATTGGTGTAACTCATCTGGTGTCAGTGGAATTGTGTCAGCAGAAAATATGGTCCTCAGTGCTTCACATGGCAACTTCCACCTTGTTTTAAAATTCTGTTACATTTAACTTTTTAGACATTTCAAAGGCAAGAAAGAGAGGAAAACACATCAAGTCTGCATGGATTAAAGAGTTTGTGATTTGTACCCACAATCTGGATTCTCCAAAGTTTTCAGAGTTTGCCACACCAGTGTTTCTCTTGCTTTTGTATACTAAGCCAGCTTTGCCATGACCAATAATTTGTTTAATTGGTCTTACCTCTCATGCGCCAATGTACTCCCCAAACTCTTTATTCTTTGATATAATTTCAAAGCACTTTTTTCTTTTTTTTTCTTTTTTTTGGGGGCGTTGGTTTGGTTTTTTTTTTTGTTTTGTTTTGTTTTGTTTTTTAAACTTTCTTGGAATTTACCTTTCTTAATAATAAACTCTTCACTCAGTATGGCACAGCTCCTTCTAGCCATCCCCAGATGTAAGGGCTGGAGGCTGTTCCATGGTGCTCTCTTTTTCCTTCTCCTGCCTTCAGAACTGACATCTGAGAAAGCCCATAATATCAGAGAACTAATTATTAACTAATTCTGATTTATCTCTTAATTTCATTGATATAAATCTAGATCACCTTATATAGAATCTGAAATGAATGATCATACATAGATTTTAACATTACTTTCCTTTTTTTTTTTAATGGGACAACAATAGTGTTTTTGATGGTTCTTGTCATCATGATCTAAAAATAATCAATTACAATCTCAGCTTTAACCTGGTTTGGAGTAGTTCTAAAAAAAAGTCTAAATCTCTAGTGCTTTCTTGAGGCAACAGGTTTTCTAGTCTGAACTATTCTATTAGATCAGAAGATTTTGCCAAGCCTTTTGATTAAAATGACATTCATCACTTAGGGCAGTATAGTATATGTTGAGGTGAAGAGTAGGTAAGCTGATTGCTGTAACTACACAGTCCACAAAATAAAAATTGAGCAATTTGCTGTAATTTAGAGAGACAAATGTGATGCACAAAATTATATATTTTATTTGAAGGCCAGATTACATGTCTCTAATCAGGACTTAAAATCTGAATGAGAAGAAATTGTACCATAATTATTTTCCATAAGAGAAGAAAGAGGTAGTAAAAGTACCTAATACATCTCTTTGAAGTCTTTGAGAAACTGAGTGGAGATGCAGAGTAACAAGGGAAAGCTACTGCTGCTGTTTATCAAGGGAATACTGCTGCTGTTTATCTTAGTCTTGTTAAAATAAAAAGTTTTACAATGCACTAGCTGATTTTTTTCCATGCAAAAAGTAAAAGATAACAGATGTTTTCATATGCAAGTATTTGGGGTCCAATTTACCTTCAGTAAACTTCTTTGGGTTTCAGTGAAGCTGCACCGCAGATGAATGTTATCCTTGCTCTTTTCAGTTCCTCCACACATCCTTTTATCAGCCTGAATATCAAGCTTTTAATTAAAACAAGTTTTCACCACTTTTAAGAACTTTCAGTTGGGACCTAAAAGGTCTCTGTACTTCAACAGAAAAGACATTGTGCAGAGCACTGTCTGTCACCATCATTTACCTTTCTGTGTGTACTCTTTCTTGAGCTGCTGTATTGACGTGTCAGTGACAGATGAGCCCTCACAAACCTTAAAGCACCCAGGCTTAGGTGCTTTTAAGAAAGCATATATAAAAGGAGAAAGAAATGTGTACTATGTAGAGCTTTCTGCTGTATCTGCCTAGGACTCTGGAAGTGTTCTGAACTGATTCACAGAGAATGGAAGGGGAATTTTATTTCTCTTCTGCCTGTCATTGTGATACTGGGCAAATCCCTTTATTTCTCTGGTTTTTTCTTTCTCTTCTGATGTTTTTCTTATTTGTCCTATTTGTTTAGAACACGATTGCCTGTCTTGATCATTTATTTGCTTGCCATATTCAAAATGATTGTGCACTGAACTATTGGAAGACCAAGAGCACACAAAAATGTTACCATCTGACCCAGAGTCCAGCAACAACTCCTTCAGACAGTGGGATCTTCAAGCAGTCCTCCCATTTTATGTGTTGGGTTAGCTTGGAGTACACTGAGGCTTGAGCTCAACTGGGACTCTTACAACTATCCCAGTAAAAACCAGTAATAAATTACGAATAACATACAATAACAGTAATGAAAAGACTTAATTGACAAATACTATCAAGGTCCTCTGTCCTTTTTAAAAAAAATTTCTTCTTCCTGCATTGTGATAAACATTGAGCACTGGAAAGCCTCAGCTGGTGGTGTTCCTTGTGTTTGGAACAGTCATTGTAGTAAGGACTTATTTGGTGAAAGATTTCTTTTGTTCTTTGTCTTGTCATTTGCTCACAGCAGAATTGCTCCCTGATCGCAGGAGTTTTGGAAAAACACGATAGATCTGAGTGGCCTTTGTGAACTTTTTTTTTGGCTTTGGAATCATGCTTACAGGTATGTAATTTGATTTCCTCTTGCCTTCACATGAAGAGATCACATCACTAAGTTTATACTTGGCTTATATATGGTGACTTCTATCATTGACTTTTTCCCTTGGAAAATTTGACTACAAACACCTAATAGTCCTTGACAGAGTTGTTTTTAATATTAGGTATCTCTAATATGCTCCATGCAACCCTCCCTCTGGTCTCCTTTTTAACCCTTACAGAACCAGAGAGAATGAGGTCTTCTCCATGACCTGATCCTGTGATTTCAGCACAAAATGTGCATATATAAAAGAGAAATCTATGAACATAAATCACTGGCCTGCATTTATGTTCAACTGAAGCAAAATTCTCCCTATTCAAACTGTTTCAGAGACAGTAGGCACCTTTTTATTTGCTGGAGGAGATCCTTGAGGAATTTGACACATTGATTCTCTGTAATTTTTCTGTTCAAAGGGAAAAAATGTACGTATCTGCAGCCCAGATGAAGGGAATGCTGTATCTCTTTCAGTGAGAAAACAAAGAGACCTTGAAAAGTTAATCTTGAGAGGAAATCGTACCTTCTGACCACTTTCACAAAATAAGTCCTATTTAATCATCCTACAGACTTTTGAGAGAAAAAATGTCTTTAAGGTTATTGTGACATTTTCCACATCATTTTATAAATAGATGGTGGCACTAGTTCAAAAACAGTATCTTTGACTTCAAGCAAATCAGTTCTGACTGGTTTCATCAGCTTAGAGACGGGGATGTGCTAAAAGTCTTGCAGAAAAGATATTACCATTAGAAAGAAAACCATTTAGAAAAAAATCTTGCTTGGGTGAAATGAAAAGACAAAAAGATGCAAAGAAAAAAGATGCATTATTTCTATCTAGTTCTCACTTTCTTCTGAGACTTATATTTTTATTGAGAATTAAAAATATTTATATAGGTTTTTTTACATACATCCTTTTCCAATAAGTTATTCTGTGAGGAAATGCAGACAGTTTTCCTACTTTTTGTTGTTTCATACTTTATAAGATTTTAGTTTTCAGAAAGAGACGGGTTACATGTACAAAGAGATGGAAAAGAGCGGGAAAAGCGCATTTAAGGTAATACCCATATTGTCAGTGGCATGACTGTAGCTTGTGGAGAGGGACTCATGTTGGATATCAATTTAAGAGCTGAGCTTGGGAGGTGCCTGCCCACCAGGCACCAAGGTACCAAGGCTGCCCTGGTGCACATGCCAGCTATTTTGAGCTGTCACAAATTAATCTCCACAAGTGAGAGACTGTGCTGTGCTCCTAACTTCAAAAATTTTTCTTCTTGGTGGCATAATGAATAATATATTAGAAGGAAAGGAAAAGGTTCCATTTCAGTTGTCTGGCACAAAACTTTCAGCTGAAAATTTGTAAAAACCCAAGCAAATATCCATTGGATGAAGTTAGTCAAACAGACTCTACATCAGCTGTCTTTGTTCCACCAGAAAATGAAGCAATATCATGGGGGGTACAATATGACAGAGCAGATCCCATAGAAGTAAAATAGCAAAATCTAGGACAACCCCTAAAGAATTTTTATCATTTATGACATTGACAACGGGCAGAACATGGCACCATGAGAATTAGAAAGATTTGCGTGATTGTCTGACTGCTTCCACATCTTTCAGCAGCAAATGGATCTCAAGTGAAAATCAATATATATATTTATACCATATAAAAATTATAACTCTTGAAAGTTACAAGCTGAACCAAAACATGGTGCATGAGCAATGGTTTTCAGATCCAGACATTTATATAGTTAGTTACACATCAACATGTATACTGAGAACGAAAGACTGAAAGAAAAATTAAATCAGTTCCTTATTATTTTTCTACAGTATCAAAAACACAACATTTTTTAAGTGTAACAAATTTACATTTATTGTAAATATTTAGAGTGTGACACTCCAAATAGGAAATTACAGCAAATTGTAAGTACTGAAATACCAAAGGACATTGAGTGATGTACAGGACCTGATCTATCCTGCTCCTCCCAGGAAAATGGGCCCAAAACTCTGAGTTATTAATCAGTGGCAAGGAAGATTTATCATCTCCAATCTGTGAATCACACTGTGCCAAAAGAATTGCAGGTGGACTAAAGAAGACAAACCCAAGCCAGATCAGAAATTGAGTACATGTACTGCCTTGTCCCCTTCCCTCCCAACTCCACAGCTGTTACAATGCAGGCTGTTAAACTGTCAGACATCACCTCTTCATCCCTCATTATTTCTGTGTTAGAAGTAGTCATAAAACTCACCAAATGCTTCACCTTTCAAAGAAAATATGGGATTTTTTGTGTTTTCATATTATAGTCTACTTAAGCCTAAATCACCACAGAGCATCCATTTTAGAAATTACTTCAAACTACAACTTTTTGTAAAGCAACCTAAAATTTACCATAAATTCTATTTTCCTTGATTATTTTGATTGTGTTTTGATACTGGAGGGCCCTTACACACTTCCCATTTTTCTCAGTCTTCCAGAAATTTTTGTGTTCTGCAAAAACTTATTTCACCAGTCCAAATAGTGAAAGATCAGGAGTCAGATGTGGATTTTTCCCCTCCATGTAACAGGAAACCTGTACAAGGTACCATCTGCAGAATGAGGAACATTTAGTCAAAGCAAGCTTTTAACTTAGGTGTAGGATACTCGACAGTGAGGCTGGAATCATAGTGGAGAATCATCTGAGAAAGACCATTTATGGAAATTGTATCAGAAGGAGGATTTCATTAGGAATGTTTGAAGAATGTGGGATTGAGACTGAAGCTGGGCATGCTGAGAAAGAAAAGTATCTTGGAATTGCTAAAAAGATACTTAACACTCATTAAAGGTCATCTGAACAACACAGACACCAGACGAGAGTTTTAGTGCTGGTTTTGGCTTACCCACACCACCCTCCCTTCCCCATCACCCTGCCCCAGCAGATCTAAATATATCTTGAGCTATTTAAGTCTGCCCTGTGTGTATGTGTGTGCACACACACACTTGTCATCAAGAAACAACAAAGAAACAGCAGCAAAGGCCAGCATCTCTGATGTAAATTAGACATTAGAAAAGCCAGCCACAAGGTTTTTTCCCTCAGCAATAAGTGTGCCAAGTATGTGCAAGTATGCTGGCCGGTCCAGATCCTCCTGCAACACAGCAAAGCCAAAGGCACAAAAAGAGTCTCGAGTTTCAAGTAGCAGCTTGAGGTGGAAACTGGTCAAAGTTTGCAGCAGTAACCATGGCACAGCATTTTCCTTAGCCATTTCTTCTGCTATGCTAAAGTATAATTAGCATATTAGAAAAATAGGCTGCATTTCTGACACAAATTCTGGAACTGTCATATTACTGTTTTATTATCTTTTTTTTTTTTTACTTAGCTTTGCCTATCAAGTTTTTGTAAGTTGCTTTTTTGCAGTCGTTTTTTTTTTTCCCCCTAGCTTCCATTAGATGTCAACTCTAACCTTTTCCCATCTTACTATTAAAAAAATGAGGCCTCTGACACAACTGCTTTTCAGGTATGTTTGAAGAGCAGTATCTCTCTTCAAAAAATTACAATGACTTGTATAGTCTGGGGTTGGGATGAAGACAATAATTGTTTTTCAGGGTCAGAATGAGGAAAACCTGTATTTAATCACAGATAAAGAATGTTTCCCAGACATTAAAGGTGGCTAGAGAAGTGAGGGTAATAAGATAAAGTTTCCTTTTAAAGAAAAGTACATTTTTCATCAAAGGGAAAAGGAACTGACAAAAAATAATCCATTATATTTAACATTAAAACATTAAATTAACAAATTGAAAGTATTGTAGCCATTTTTTTTCTCTTTCTTGACCTCAGAGTGTCCTTTTGAGCATAGGTTGGAAGGACATGTCTGTAATAAGTGAAACAAGAGGCTGTAGAATGAGTAACTCTAAACAGAGTTTTATAGTAAGTATGGAAGTGAATTCATGAAGAAGCCCACCGTTGGAATCTAAGATCATTACTGGCAGAAAGCCTCTTAATGGATGCTTAACATATGTATGACAACTACAAGGGCAAAGCCAATGCAAATGATGACTGTGAACACAATTAAGACAGCAAAGGTTTACCTTAAAGAAAATTTCTTTCCTTCCAATGTTTCATTATCTTTCCTTAAAATTAATTTGATAAATTGGATTTTTTTTATCTATGATAAAATGTATATTCTTGGTGCATGCACTGAAAATTATGCAGATCTTAAGTTCCGATATGCTGCAGTAAAGATAAAAAAAGTATCTCTGTCCTACATTGCATTATATCTAGTCCTCAAGCATGTTTTTTATGTAAACTGGAGCAATGTCAACCAGCGAGCAATTAAAATCTCCAAGAACATGAGTGTACAAACAAAAGAAAAATGACTTGAAGAGAATTATATTCTAAAGCAAAGGTTAAAGTGACATTTCTGGTAACTTGGTGCTTGCATTTCATTATTTCTAATTTAGCTATTACTGTTGAAGTTGTCCAGAGTGTGTGAATAACAGTGACTTATACCTGACCCATTTTTTCTATGCTGTGTGAGATGATCAGTCAGGTGTGAATATTTCTGCTTCACAGCAGCTCAGCCTGAGCTGAATCACACCGCAAGCATTTACCTCCCTCCACTGACTGCAGAGAGATTTGGGGGTGACCAGCAGAGATTCAGACACCTCCAATGTAGATGCTGAAATGAATGACACCCCACATTGTGATACACAAAGGGAACAGGCTAAAGGCATTACTAAATTCTTCCAGAGTTCCACCATCAGTCAATTTGAAACTAAATCTAATTCTTCTGAAGACGCACTGAGCATTCACAATGTTTGGGGACAGTGATGTGCAAAATGGAACAATTTCAGAGCACCCTTCTGGGCTCCATGTGCACCACAAAGTGACATGTATTTAATGGGAATCTCATTCAGCAATGGAAGCAGACTTTTCCACTATTACACTTGTGTACTTTGAATAAAAAAATTTCTTTGCGATAAATGAAAATTGTTTCTAGCTTTTCTGTAGGAGGAGGAATCTGATAAGAAGGCAGTGTTTTCCACCACAGTCCTATGCTGACCACAGAGCTGGCAAGTCCTGAAAAGGAAAACACTGTTGCATCTTGGGATAAAACCTATTCAATCTCTAGAGTACAACCATCTTTCCTTAAACACAGGAGGATCTGTTGGTCTTCCTTTAAGTGTCCAGAAGGTGAAATAGCAGCAGATTCACACAGAAGAGAGATATGCCAACTAATCTTTCAAATAGAGGGACCAAGTACTTGTCTAGGAATCACTTTGAAAATAAAAGTATTTAAACAACAGAAAAGAAGTATGCCTGTAGGAGATAATTTTTCAGAAGTATTGTGTTTCTGGTGCTAGAGGAAAGCAAAACACCTGAAAGGAAAAAGCTCATAATAAAAGCAGGAGACTTCAGTGAGGATGGTAATGATAAATCTCATGAACTAGGGTCAGTTTAGCAAGAAAAGGGCCACATGTGCCTTAGATTACAGCTTTGGCTGGGGAAAGTCACAAGAGCACATGCAATATTTGCTCACTTGGTGTAATTAGAATTGGTGAAAAGGTCTCAACAAAGAGAGACATCCCCACTCTCATCGACCACTATTACTCACACAGAGGCTGTGTGGGAGCAAAGCCCAAGCCCTCCTTTTTCTGGGAAGTTCCATACAGCATCCAGCTGGAGAGGAAAGGGGTGAGCTGGTACAGCCACCGCTGCAGCTGTGGAGAAGGGCTGCTCTCTGAGAGAGGAGAATCAGCAGAGATGGAGAGAAAAAACTGATCCTTCATTGTGTCAGCAAGAAAAAGGGCAGGACAGGATTAATTTTGAATAAAATCAACTAGACCCTCATTTGAATGGAGAGAAAGATAAAGTGCAGAACAAAGTGAAGTACTCATTAAAATTAAAACAATGTTAAAAAACATCCTTTAAGACCCAAATTAAAAAAACCCTATTCTGTCCAGACTCAAAGTCCATGATTTAAGAATCATTGGTATTTATTTCTGCATACTACAAGACATTTATTTAATTAGAGAAACATGCTTTCATTGCATTTTCAGTCAATTAAATGGAAAAAGCCATGGGTTTTATATGTTTTGAGGGTTTTGTAAAACCTCAACTCTCTTTGGGTTCTCTGATCTTTAACCTTACTAATTATGTACTTTGTTTTCATTGTGAATACCATTTAAACTTCACAAGCTCCTTTTACTTCTTTCCCTTCCAATGCCACATAGCTTTTGTACACAATTGCCCTGCTGTCAGTTCTTCAATGCATCCCCTGCTTCGACTTTGGCCACACTGAATCACAACTTTCTCTTGCACTCACCAGACAGACAAAGCCTGTGAATCAGGAAGAAAACCATGTCAGCTGACTGTCTATGAGGGATCACAGGGACCCCTTCCCATTATTTTTCCTGCTTGATTTGGGGATGGCCAAAGCCTCAGTCTGCTGTAGCACCTGTGTCATGTCTTTTCAAGCAGAAACAAAGCCAGTCCTCCCGAGCCTTGCAGGAAATGAAGGAGCTAACTACATGGCTAATTTGCATGCGCCCATGTAGCATTCAGTCTTTCAGGCTCACAGGATAATTTATTGAAACAAATGCCTGCCGTTTTCTATATCATAAATGTAATATTTAATCTGCACTAGTTGCTCAGACAAATTTTATTATGTACTTGTCTTATACAAGTTTTAATAAGCTGTGGTGGAGAGCCGTACTCAGCACTTAATGCAGGCACTGATATGTGTAAAATCTAAGATCAGGGACGACAGAATATATTTATAGCAGTGTCTGGGAGATTATATGTAATGAATACATTATACCACATACACACCAGAGGCAGAGTTAAGGATGCGCCTGAATGCTGCAATGTGGCATTTCCTAACTTCCGTCTGCTTAGCTGTTCAACCTTAACATTCCCTGAACATTCTCCAATGGAATATCTATCAGCCCACATAATCAGCTTGCAAGTTACTCCCACAGAGAAAGATATTTCAGATTGTCCTCTTCCAAGAGACATTAATTAATGCATTTTCATTTTGAAATGCACCACTTTCCAGCCAACATGTTCTCATGACGTTTAAAAAGCTTTAAATCCTTGTGGAGTAAGGCTCCCCAGGAAGGTTAAAAAAATACTCTCTGCATCCCATTTCCTTGGGGCTTCTCTGTTTTGCCCTTCCACTATAGCTATTATGCACAGCTTGAATTCTGGGAAGACATGATACTGTTGAAATACAAGTAATTATACTATTCTCTTTCATTTTTACCAACTATTATTTTCATTTTTTACTCTTCCTTTCACCTTTTTTTTCAGCTGTCTTTATCTGCTGCAAACATCACTTGCAGGTTATTACTTGCAGAGAAAATGCCAGCTGAAAATTGATGATAGATTGGTGAGATGTAAATGATTGCATATTGGGGGGCCCAAATTACAAAATATCTATTTGGGTAACCAATTTCATCTGAATTCTTTCATGCTGGGCAATTCCAAAGTATATTAGAAGGTTTTGTTCAAATTTCCTCTCTGAAATTATACATATAGTGCATTTTCCTTTGTTAGAAGTGTAGAATGTAAAGATGTGAAAAAATGTAGCATCCTTGGTAGAGCTATCAAGAAGTTTTGCATGGCACCACAGACCTGGTAGTAAAAGTTTACAACTGAGGAATTGCAATTTGATGTTAGTTCCTGAGTTAAATACTACCTTGGAATAACTAAAGACAGATCCATTAATTCCTAGCATCCAGCCCACAAACCAGACCAGGAAGGCTGGCATGTACATTCATCTAGTAATACTTTATATTATGAATATTTTTTTGAGAATTATGAGTATATAGCTCTTTGAAACAGAAAAATCAGTTGCCATTGTGGTTTAGATTTTTGCTAAGCAATACAAATAATAAAAGGGCATTGTGTTGCCTTTTAATTTTCTTTTATCTAATGAAAGGAGTAAACTGGTGAAACCCTCTGTTTTCAGAAAAATGGCATTGGAGAGAATATAGTAGATGAAATGGTGAAGCTGGATTTTTTTTTTTATGCTCAACATTTATAGGTAAAAATGGCTTCAGCAAAAGAGGTTCAGCCGAGAAATTTTAATATATAAATTTATATAAGTTTGTGGGCCAAATAGGGATCTAGGGAGTTACACTACTGATTAATTCGGCCACCTGTGTTCATAAAGCTTCCAAACCCTAACAAAGAGAAGTAGGTAGTAAAATAAAGATTGACTATTACAAGTTGTAACAACCTTAATAGTCACTCTTGAGCCTTGATCAGGTGACATTGTTGCCTGAATTAAAACTCCATGCTGCTTTGGCTGTGCCAAGATCCAGAGCTGGACAGAAGCAAATGCCATGGAATGGGAACATACATGTGCCTCAGCCAGAATCCACCCATCAAGCACCATCTGCTGTCACAAACAAGAGTGTCAGGCTTTTAACACAAGGTCATCAGAGCCGGCCACTGGCAGCCTGGCTGTACTTAGGACACGGTCCCAAAGGTGGACAATGACCAGTTAAGCCATTTGACAGCACCAGTGAGACTGTTGAATGAAGTGGGGCTGACACAGATCAGAAGCAGAGAGGCAAAACTGGGCAGCTAAGGTTTCTGCCTCTTTGTGTCAGAAAACCTCTCATAATATCTATTATTATTATTTATCCTGAAGAACATTTTGTTCCTCTTGCTTAAGGTGTTAGGAGGTATTGGTGAGGAGTACTGGTTGATAGGACACCTCCTATAATTGCCAAGAGATATTCCTCAGGGAAATGATGTTTTGAATGTGTTCGCATTTTCCTCCAAAGATGAATGTGTGTGATTGTTTTAAAAGGATTAAATTGATGCTCTTTGATGTATCTTTACCAGGTTTTATGAAAGCTTTGACCAAACAGTGTGGGTGATAAATTCATTATGGGTGATAAAGTCATTATAGTGATAAAACTGGTATGGGTGATAAACTCATTACAGAAGAGCCCTAGTATGGTGAGGCTGATACAAGGCTTTCTGTCACTGTCAGCAAAATTGCAAACTATAAAACTTCCGCTCACATAAATGATGATCTTGGCACACTCCTCTCTTCCATCTCACTCCGTTCAAGGGGTGATCTTAGACACTCACAGAGTTTCACTTATCTTCAATCCCACAACTCACAAATCCCTACATATTCTTGTTAACAAGTGCAGGTTCTCAGCTGATTTCTGACTTTTCCTCATTCCAGAGGCAGACAAGGAATTCCTTCTCTGTCTTACTTCACTTTTCTAACGCTGCCCTTCCCACAGATATTTTCACCAGGCCTCCCCAGGTGCATAGTCTGGGGGAAGATCCTTCCTCCCTCTCCTTTCTGATCTTGCTTGAGGACGTGCTGTTTGGTCCCACCACTACGTCCACCTTGTTCAGAACAACATCCTATTTCTCCTATGGTCTTCCATACTAACCTTTGCCCAGAAAATACCCTCTTGCGGTCCTTTACTCAAGATGCATTTTCCACTAGCCTGAAAAGAAATTGGCACCTGTAATGGCCCAGCTGAATGCTGAAACAAATCTCTTGCAACACAGTTATTGTTAAAGAGTCTTCAAAATCTAGTGATGCAGATCTTTCCTTCCATCCCTCCAACACCTGTAGGATAAGATAGAGATACATATTGCAAAAAAGGTCATGTGAAGAAGAAAAGTAATGGCATAATTCTGTATCTGGAAAATGTACTACTAAAAAGAAAACCATGTCTTTCAAGATGGGACACCTACTACAGACTGCACAGACAAGTGGTCTCCTTGACTGACAAGTTAAACATGGTGTCCTCAGTTGAATCCAAGCCTCATGTTCATTCCATACTCAGTGTCTTTGCTCATCCTAGACCTAGGTGCTTCCCTGGTCCCTATCTGCAGGACTTCAGACCAGCTATTGACTAGAATATACAGGGAATTGAATCTTGAAGAAACACTACAGTCAATTGAGATCCAAGCATTTTTAGCAGTTGCAGAGGCTTTGTCTCTCTAACAGAAATAACAGAAGACACTAACATATGTAAATAAATGATCATATTTGATAGCAAACATACAGCATGTGACAACTTTCACTTGGTAACACAACAGAAGTATATTTGAACAGGATTAAGGAGGTAGGATTGTGATGATTTTATTTTAATGCCAAGGTGAGTTTTCTGAGGGATAGTTTTGCGATTAGGAGAGCAGCTGAATGTCACAGAAAAAAATTTCTCCCAATTCCATGCATTGGGCTGTTTTCTGCTAAATTAATGAATTGAATTCGTAAAAGACCTCACAGATAGCAGAAATGGCACAAAGGAGTTGTAGGAGTCCACCTTTCCAGCATAAAAGCACAGGACAAGGAGAGCTGCAGGCACAGGGTGGCAGGGACAAAGCAGCCCCTTTTCACAGCTCTGTGTACTGTTGAATTAGGCACCAAGATACAGTCTGGGGATTAAGATAGAGAAATTAAAAGAGAAAAGCATTCAGAGTCAACATGACCTCACTACAGGGCAATATCTGGTCTCAGGGTGTTTTGTTTCTAAATGTTTTCATCTTAACTATTACTTTTCTCGTGATATTGCAACAATATTTACCACAATGATCCTGTGTGCAATACATTGTACAAATTCAGGAAGATTATCTCTGTTATAGACAGCCTAAGTCCAATGTCCTCAATATGCAAATCTATGTATATGGAAGTGCAGCATTCATATATCTTTATATGCATCACTACAGGCTCAGAGTTGAAGTCTTACAAAAAATTTGAATTTCAAAAAGGAGAAGAAAATAGCATTTGCAATGGTATGGCCAGCTGGTGACTGTTTCATAACAAGGCCTTTTTTCTCCCTCCTTTAAATATAATTTACTGGATCTTTACTTAGAAATGCAACAAATTAGCAGCTATTCATTTTGTAATGAAGAAGACCTCATGAAATCTAAGCTGTGAATAGGCAATCAGAATTTATTTGGACATAAAGGGTTATTTACCAGGCTAATATTTCAATATTGAACTCCATACTGCCATCAGTACCATCACAGACCATTCTATGCAGTTGTTTTAAATTCTTATGTCATTGCATTGCTTCTGATTCTGCATAGTACCTGAAGCTAACCACTGCATGGAAGACCACCAAAAGAAGACAAATTGGTTCTTCCTTGCTTAATATATAAATTTAACTCATCTCCCCACAGGTCTGAACAGGCAAAAGGAAGCTTTTATTCCACTGGAACGAAGTAAGTTCTGGGGATTCAACAATATGATTACAAGCAGTCTTTACTTAAGTTCAAACCGCAATTAAGAACACCAAGGAAATCCAGCTGTGGTTCTTTTAAAGCAACTACATATGCATAACTACACCAGTTCAAACTGCCAATCTATATGCCTTCTAACACCCAAATAATTTTGCACTTCCATTCCGTCAGTTAACCTTTAGGTGGGCCATCAATAGCCCATTGCAGTGATGTTTTTTATAATGTCCAGAAAATGTTTCCCATGTGGCAGTGTAAGGGTGATGTTGGTTGGTAAAACAAAGGGCTGAGGCTTATGGGTTATGGGAACTTTTTGTTGTTATGCCTCTTCTTTGCCCCTGAGCTTCTTTCTCTGTATGAGTAACCCTATTGTTTTGAAGAAATGGTGGCCAATTAAGGAAATTGCCTTACTGGCACTGAGGTTTCTGCAGTGCTTCAGATTCAATTTGTGTGACTGCAGAATACAGTGTACATGATCAGCAGGAACAGCAGGTTTGTTGTGCCCAGTCTACTGGGAAAACAGGTATCCTGGATCCTGGAAAACGGTATAAAAATTTCAAAACCCAGAACAGACCCTTTAATTGTTATAATCTTCTCATTTTACAAACAGGTGTGTGGGGAAATTTAGGTGTATGAGACCCCAAGAGCCTTCATGGTGTCTGTGTGCATTCTTTCCTCTCTGAGGGTTGTCTGTGCTTAAAAAATCAGTGACAGTGTGTAAAGGTATGTAGGTGCCTAGTTTTGGATAAGCAAAATTTGAACTCCCAAAATCTTAGTTTCTAAGAGAGACCTATGCCTATGACCAATTTAGGCATTTAAACGTTAGAATCAAAGTGGGAACTAATCACAGAAAGCTCATTTAAGTCATTACAGAAAAGCCTTTATTCTTCAAGGTTAGGAAAGAAGTGGCAACCTGAATCTGACATATATCTGGAATTGCCCACAAATAAAGTCTTTTGTTGCTAGTACATGGGGAAGGAAGATGTTTTGTCCTTTTAGGCAACAGGTCCCATCCCACCTCCCGAAAAGGTTCAGCACACTTTAGTGCAAGAGAGACACAGTGTTGTGTGTTTTAGTGTGGCCAGCAACAGCATGGATGGGGCAGCACAGAGGTCCTGTGGATGGTGGATTTTTCTTCCACATGTATTTTTATCAGTCTGAACTGCTCTGCATTTGCCTCCTCCTGTTTTACTCCCAGCTGTAGCTGTACTTTATTCTGTGGTTCTCTGTACTGGTCTTTCGTTGCAAAATGATTATTATAACTCTGCTGGAGTCACAAGGAAGATCCTACGTGGGTATTAGGTCACACATTTTGTTAGCAAGTTATACATATTATGTGGGCATGTAACACATCCCCATGAGCAGCAGCCTTACTTCTTGCTTGCTTTAATTACTAAATAAATTAACTGTAACTATCAAGAAATATTTTTAAGCAATGAATGTACCAGATCAGAGAAAATATTCAGAAGGTATGAAGGAAGTGAAAATAAGTTGAGCATGTGCTTAAGTGTTTTGCCACTTTTGCTGAGACTGATTTTTCACAGCTATGCATATATATCACTCTCATTCGTCACCCTGCCCTCACCCGGGGACTCAGGGTCCTGCAGAATAAGAATAGGAGCCCTAAATCCCTGTCAGCCAGCGAAAGCCATGCACTCTGTATAACAAATTTCTTTTGTCCGCAAAGATGGCCTCAAATAATTTTAATAAATCTTTAGTAATGTATCTTCTGTATCTCAAATACATAAAGGTCAGACGCTGCTATTCTGACTGACCCTGACCCACAGCTATTTCCTCCGT
Source organism: Pardalotus punctatus (assembly GCA_013400915.1). Lineage (NCBI taxonomy): Eukaryota > Metazoa > Chordata > Aves > Passeriformes > Pardalotidae > Pardalotus > Pardalotus punctatus. The sequence continues at coordinate 230,782 of VZTX01001593.1, forward strand.
GAGCACAGCAGGATTGCTCAGGCGGTGATATACAGCAGCGGTGACCAGGAGAGGCAGAGCCTGGCCCCTCAGTCCTTCTGCTGGTGCCAGGCTGTGGTTGCTGCCCCCATCCACGCTGACATTGCAGCGCCCAGGGAGGAGGAGGAAGAGGCTCCTCACCCACAGGGTCCAGCACAGCCCTGCTGGATTGTGCTGCTTGCACTGCTTGTCTGCAGGTTTAATGGAGCTGCCTCTGATTTAGCCAGAGCTTTTTTATACCATTGCTTCCTGGCTCCCCCTCAGCGATTTTCTTGTTTAGTTTTAACATTTTAATTTTGCCAAAATGTTAAGGCAGCGCTTCACCTGCTGACTGGGTGTAACAGCGCCGCAGCAAATGGGGGGAAATAAAAAAAGGTGCTTAGCTCAGCTGAAGTCCCTCTCTTGCCGCCATAAAATTAATTGTTATCATTATCTAGCTGCTTTCTGGAGACCATCAAGTTACCTGCTACACAAACTGTAACGGCAGTAACAGCAGCTGAACCTGACATACAGCCCTGCCCTTGGTGTATTAAATCATTCTGATGTAATGTCTCGCAAACCACATGACTCACCTATTAAACCTTTCCAGGGGCATGTGCTCTGGCAGGAGGAGAGAGCTTGTAATGAGGCCAAACGCACAGAGGATAAAAGGAACATATTATGAAAACAAGCTATTGAAGCTGTGCATGCTAATTTGAGCAAATGCATTTGGACATGCAAGAGATTTGCTGTTTCTGTGTAAAATATTTCCAATTCCTTACTTCCCATTGCAAAGCTGATTGAGTCAGCAGCAGCTTGCCACTTGCATTCCAGGTGGCGTGATATGTCTCCTCATGCACTAACTCATATAGGTCATTAATATGCTAAATAACTTGTAGCCAATTGGCTCCCATGGTGACAGTTCCAAAAGCTTCATGAATAATCAATGGAGCACCTGGAGGCATGAAATTTTCATACAAAGAATTTCTAGACTTTGCATTAAGCTCTGAGCAGGGACAGACAAGTGATAGACATGACTGGCACTTTGAGGAGTTTTAAAAAATAAGAAGTGTTATTTTAAAAGAAAATAGCAATCTTATTTAAATAAGAATAAATCTAAAAATCCATTTCCTGAAACATTTCTAAGAAAGGCACCTAAAGTGGTTCCCTTGCCATCTTTTGGACAGAAGCATGTTTTAGAGTTGGTGAGGATGAGCGGGAATAATTCAGCTATTCTGTATAACTCACAATAAACTCATCACAGGATTCAGTGACAGAATTAAACAGCTGCAATTTCAGAAAATGAATAAATTATTACTGCCTTTACCTATTTTTTCTGAAAAAAAATTGATATGCCTATAGAGTTCATGAGTAAAAATTACATACTCTGAGTAACACTGACAATTGTTAAGAGCAGGGTCTCAGTTCACCCACTTAAAAGCTGACATCTTTCTGACATTGTTTCCTTTTTAACTACTAATGTATAATCTCACAGACCCTTTCAGACAACTTTGTTACTGAAACAAGCACACGACATGCAGGACGTGTTTCACTCTTCGATTGAGCTGATCAGAAAATTATTTAAGCCTCCCATAGAAGGATGATGGTAGGTATAGTCCTTCCCTATGCTTTCCCCAAATCGGCTTGTGCCTCACATGTTCCCAGGGCTGGCAAAGAAGAAATTGGAGCTGTGCTGTGCAGTCAGCAGAATGTAAACAAAGATAGCTGCAATAAATGAGGCAGCTCCAGTATTTCCCCTTCCACAGGGCTGTTGCGTGCAGGAGACTCCCCTGAAGGAGTGTGGTGCTGGAGGAGTTGTGAGACCCTGCCTCTCCAAAACTTTGCCTCACTGTCCAGTTCTCTGTTGTGAGTATTGACTTCTCAAGAAGATGCACTGGGAGGAGCAAGGAAAAGTGCCAGTACTTGATCTCTGCTTGACAAATTTCTCACACAACTGCTGAGAAAATAGCAGTGGTCCCAGCCACTTCTTCTGGCACCACTACGGACAGTTTTCCAGTCACTTGCTACAGAGCCTACAAATTACATGTACTTCAGTCTCAGCTGTATTTGGCACGTTTCAGATGAGATCCTTGGCAAAATATTTGTGTTCTTTGCCATCTATTCTGACATAATGTCAGTCTTGGTCATCAAGAAGAGAGTTGGGGAGTTCAGGCTATGGAAACACCATGAGTACCACCATGATTCTCATGCACCGAGAGTTTTGCTGGTGATGAAAATCTACAGGTGTTGGAGTTAATCAGAACTGGCACAGGTAGTGTTGGCTTAGAAATCTCTGGTTTTCCACCCTTAACACTTCTATAAGCAGAAAAAAATAGCATGAATATATTGCCAACAAGGCCCCACATAAGGAGGGGCAGCCCTGACTTTGGACTAGTGAGGTCTGTCCCCATCAGAACTGTACAAAATTTGCTGGAATCTTTCTTTGCTGTCTGTTTTAGCAGAGACATGAAGTAATGGTATAACACCAGAGGGGCAACCTATAGGGTTACTAGAAGGTAACATGTTACTGGGAGGTAACACAAAAAACTCAAAAGGAGTTTTGACAGGTTTTTCCTCTGCTAAATTTTAACTGAATGCTCTACAGCACTCTTGTGCATTCGTGTGCTCACACAGCAGCAATTGTGCTGGCTCACCCAGATATGCATCAATAGGCAAAAGTTGATTAAGCATTAAAAGATTTTTTAAAAAAAACCAAAAAACAACAACATTAAAAAGAGGCACAAAGGAGAAAGAACAATTCCTTTAAAAGGTATTGGCAGGTTTTTAATGTTTTCTAAAGTAACAGAACTACATATTGTAATTTTTTTTGTATTATCTTGATGATGAATAACCTTCACTGTTCTCACTTTGTACAATGCTGTTCTCTTAAACATGTGCCATTATATGCTCTGGCTGCAGAAAAAATTCCCACATGAAAATGCACACACACACATATACACACGATACCAATCTACCACACAGCTTTCTCTTGAAGTCAACCATCAGCTAGAAAGCATTGAAGACACCTTTGCAAGTGTCTTGGCTTAGATGAAAATATCCTGAAATCCTCCAGTTCTTTCATTCCTAAAGGAACAAAGCAGGAGTTTTTCTGATCAACCCCTCAAGGAGAAATTTAAAACATCCACCATCAGTAGAGTAATGGCATTGACTTCTGTAGGCTGCAAGAGTTTGCTCAATCCTCCAAAGACAGTGATTTCAAGGCAGTGCACAACTGCCAGGCTGGTTAACCCTGTTCTTCCTTCATAAAGTGAAACAATCTGACAAAAGGTACATGTATAAATGATGTCCACACTGTCATCTTGCAAACTTTCTTCACACAGCATTGTATGTTACTATCTCTATACCTTGTGCCTACATCTTAGGTGAAGACAGCTTGATGCAGGTGTGGACTGGGCAGGATAATATCATCACATATTTACCTTCACAAAAAATGTGATTAGTACTATGCATCCTCAAATACTCTCTTATGGGAAGTGGGGAATAAGCCTGGTGAGTCACAAGATCTCTATGTGTGTATTGACTTTGGCTATGAGGATTTTTTTTCATAGTAATTGGTATAGTGCAATGTTTTGGATTTGTGGTTAAAATAAAATGTGTTAAGATCCCAAAATGTGTTAGTGTCCAAAGGAATATTCTATGCAAATGACACTGCTCACCAATAAATGCGGGATAAAGGAGGAAGGGGGGACATTTGAAGTTATATTTATGTTCGTAAGTAGCCATTACACATTATGACTTGTGCTTTGCTGTACATGGCTGAATGTGCCATCCACCTGCCTGCTGATGAAAGCAGTCAATGATTTTCTTGTTCTCCTTTACTTTGCTTTTTCTTTACCTATTAAACCATATTCTGTCACTTTTACCCTCCTGATTCTCTCCCTCATCCCACCCCGGGCAAGTCAGTGAGTGGCTGTGTGGGACTGAGCTGTCTACCAGGGTTAAACACCACCACTACCACACCTCATAAACATATGGGGGGCATTGGAAAATTCCTGATTCTGAAGACTGGTTCAATTCTTTTCCCCTTGGGTTTCTGTCTCCAGTTTTCCAGAAATTACTGTAGAGAAAGTAAACCTTAAAAAGATGTCTTCTCTCACATCTGCTTCCTTAAGGTTTTTCTGTGTAAGATTTTCCTTTCTTCAATTTGCTTTCAGGGTTCTTTGTGCCAGATTTATTAAGCTTTGCAGCTTTGTAGCCACATCCAGAAGATACAATTTGGAATCCCACACTGATTGTCTGTTTAAGAAATGAAATGCCACGCTATATGTAAATATTTTTCAATTTGAAAATAAAGTGCACAACTTAAGAGTAAGGACAGTAAATACTCGAAATGACTGATGGAAAATTAGAGAAGTGGTGAAATTCAGGCATGGCTTGTTATGACTGTACATGTTAAGCCTTACAAATATATTACATGGAATAGCATCTATAAAGCATGATCGCTTCTGTTCAAACATAAACTCTACACTGTGTGAAAGAATCTTACATGAGATAATTACTAAGAGGGATGAAAGCTTAACTTTGACATTTTGAACATGTATCTTTCTAAATTCTGTTAGAGTCATTTGTGGTATCTAAGCAGCTATAAAAGAGATTGGTGGCATCTCTTATGACATATTTTATGTGTGCAAGTCCTCTGTGCTATAAGAATAATGCTACTACTTGTGCTATTTTAATGCCTTCCTGTATCACAGTGGAAAACTTGCCCTCATCAAAAAGGACAGAAATGCCATTGAATTTAGTTACACCAGAATTTCTTCTTATATATTTGTAAAACCTGTTCTGACTGAGGGTTTGGTGGAAGTCTGAAGATAACTGTGTTGGTGATTAATCTGTCAATTTGAGGGATATTTTAAAAATGTATCTGTGTAGAAGAATTTTCTTCCACTCAAGAAAAGCAATATCTTCCATGTTCTGCCAGGTTTGAGTCCTGGGATCACCTTGGCTAACGCCCTGGAAGGTGCAATTCATGACTCACGCACTGGAGCTGAGGCTCTGCTGAATCTGCACTCTGGCTTTGCAGCAGGATGAGGCACAGTCATTCCCAGCCAGAACCCACTCCAGCAAGTTCTCCAGCCTCAATGAGCTGAGAATCAAGGCAGAAAAACAGTGTAGGAGTAAATAACATGGATCAACAGTAGTGAAGACTGAGGCACTGCTGTTGACCTTGGCTAGGTCAAAAACTCATTTTCCCTGCAAGAAATCAAAAATTCCTATATCCCTTTTAAAGCTTTGATAATTTTCAATTAAAAAAGCATAGAAGAAGTTAAAATATCATCTTTATAGTTCACTTGATGCAGAAATGCTTTTTATCTTCAGGGCAATTTGCTGTGTCTACTGGGTTTCACTATCCTCATTGTTGCTCTTGGATCACTATTGGGAAAGAAGCAAAAGAAAAAAAAGTATTATAAACCTATAAGTGGTTTTTTATACATTCCATTTCAACAAATTTCAAGAGAATCCCTCAGGAAATTAAACATATCTGCCTGTCATGGAGGCACAGTCTGCAGTCCTTGTGTTCCATCATGAGGCTACTAAACACTGGGAGAATTTTTCTGCCTTTACATTGAAGACAAGAGTCTTCTTTACATTGCTTACCAGAATGAAAATCTGGAGCTCTGGAGTTTCCTTGTGGTCAGAAGCTGCAGAATTTACTGTCCACTTCCTGCAGAAACTTCTTAATTTTCAGTAGTTACTTAGCTGATGTTGCAGGTTCTCCTAAGTAAGAAAACCCACAAGCATATTTTATATTATGGAAAGTAAGACATTAAAAAACTGGCAAAAAAAGACAGTCTCTTTTCTCAAGCAGCCTCAAGCCATTACAAACATCCTAGTTCACCAGATAGCATTGACATGTTCCATTCTGATTAGATCCTCTCTTGACTCAGACCAGGTTTCCACTTTCAGCTAGCAGGATCATTGCTGCAGGTTTAATGCCTGCCAAGTACTGCATTTGTGGGGTTCGCAAAGTAAATATTACATTTTTGCATTCCTTTGCACATAGTAAAACTTGTTTTACTAGATATCTCACACCCCCAATCCCACAGAATTGAAATTCATTGAGCTTTCCACTTTGCTCTGGAAATATATGGGGAACTGAGGTAGGAATAGAATATTTGCTATTTTCAGATAGTCACTGTCCGATGTATTCATGCAACGTATGTGCCAACATCTAAGATGTATTTCTTGGGTCCCCTATCACACAATGAAAGAAAAATGAATATTTTAAGGGTCTAGTTGTTTTCAACCACCCTAGATACATGCTTAAGGATGAGCTAAGTCATTCTTTAGTTCCTTTCTACTGTCTCAAAAGTAGCCAAAGTTGAATAGTTAAGGTGTAGATGCCTAACCCATAAACATCTACATGTGGGGAGATGAATCCTCACTGCAGAGTCCAGCACATCTTATTAATCAAAATCACAGAAATATCAGTGGGATGCAGATATGTGGATGATATGTGTACTCTATGTATAAGGTGGTTTCAAAACATCATCTTTCTTAATTGCTTAGGTAATCACAGTAATGCTATGTTTTATTGTGATCTTTTCAAACATCAATGTAAATAATTTTGAAGTAATATTTCAATTTATCACAGTTACAGCAATTAAGTTGAGCAGAATTCTAAATTACAGAGGTACATTTACAAAAAATGACAAGAATATTTTAGAGCTTTGTCTCTGGTACACGCTATTCCTGGATGTCAACTTATCCAATGGCATAAATATTGCTTTAACAACTGTCATGTAAAAAACTTAGATACGTTTATCTAAGACTTGTGTCAGTTGCTTGTTTATCATCACTGATTATTACAGTAAATGCTATTTAAAATCTACTATTTCTGGAAAGCATTTAATCTTCTAAACTTCAAAGGGTAAATAATGTCCAATAAGAGGCATCAAAGATCCTGACCCTGGTAGCAGCTTCTCTCAGAATCTGTTACTTTGTTTGTTTGTTAAACACCCATATCTGAATCAGGAGGAAATGGCCTGGATCTGTGAAAAGACTCTCAGTATGACACTGAACGGGTTTGACTCAGTCTGGCAGTTTCCATGTAGAACAGCGCAGGCTTCAGAAACCAAAGCAATCACAGCCTGCCATCTAATTGACCCTCTGCATTTCAAATGGTCTTCTGTCCGTATTCACCTCCAAGACATGTGATAGGTCAGGACCAGCCCGTTTTTCAGTACTGCAATTTCTGAAACCTTTATCTGTACTTTTTGCTGCCTCTAAGCAGTAGACATGCTCTGCTGTGCATGGGTTGGTTGTTTTGTACCATGGGAAATGGAGGCCACCACAAACCTTCTGCTGAAGGCCAGTTCAGTCAGCTGCCTGCAGACGGGTGGCCCCTCCATTCCTTCACCATGTTTTGAGGAAGAACAGTGTGTCAGCCTCAAAAAACTGGTCCAGTGTGTGGCCAGAGCTGGAGGAAGCTGCTTCAAGCTGCTCTTGAAGCAATTCAGGCACCAGGAGCTGTGCCCATGAGGGGCTGGTGGTCTGGAGGGGGTCTGAGGGGCTGCTGTGCTGGCATCCAGCAGGAGAGAGAAGCTGTGCTCTCTGCTCTCTGCACCCAAATGTTTGGCCCTTCAGCTTGTGCTTAGCTGTTTTATCACCTTTTCATTATGTCCTGTGCTTCAAGCAGTAATTTTTACCTGTAATATTAACTGGGGCCATTGAATCAAAATGTTCAAATACTCATATATGTTTTTACCAAATTCTGTAGAATTTTCTGTTGTCCTTCAGTGTGCAATCACTCAATATCATATTTGCTGCATGATCTCCAGACTCAGCTGTGAATTTAGGCCTTGGGAACCAGAGACTGAGGGGGATTTATTGCCACACCGAGCTCCTACTCCACGGATGATTTGAACCCCCTTAGGGTATTGCAGATGGCCCTGACAGACAAGACCCCATCAATAGAGGACACAGTAATGCAAAATTATTGTGAGGCTTCTGGAACCTTCATCTTCCCTGTTCTGTGTCACACAAAGTGTGATGTCACCACAGCCTCTTTCTCACTTGTTGGTCCCTCATGACTCTCTGATCTCTGCATGCATACATATATAAAGTTCTTTTTATCAGCATCTACCTATCCAGCCCTACGTGTAATTCTTGGTTAGAAGGCAACTATATTCTACTTTTTAGTGTGGGATGCCAGTAGTAAGCCTGTTCTGAGAAGAAGCTGTGGGATGTTATGAATGCATAGACCATGTTTGTGCAGAGAGAGTCCATGCTCACACAGGGATCTGTTCTGGTCACTACTGAAGAAGCCTGGCCAAGTATGCTAAATTAAAGTATAATTTTCAGACATATTTAGCTCCAGATCTTAACTGGCCTAAGAGTTTTACAGACTTTTAGGATTTACCACTATTTGATTGGCTTCTCACATTGGCAGTAAAGGTCACTTTGTCAAATTACTAAATCACAATGGTGTAAGAGAAGCTCACCAGCAATTTTTTGCATGAGGAATACATGTTTTCCCTCAGCCTGGTTCTCAGACATGACTAAATTCTGCTCTGACATTCACTCCTCCCTCAACCTGCTCCTTTCCAATGAAACAACCTTCTGGAGTTTACCATTTTCTGTGCTTGATGAGAACTGTCAAACAATCCTAAAATAGGCATTATTATCAACAGCCATTATATCCAAGGCAGCTTACTCCAGTAATGAATAAATATCCATTCTTGTGCCACCCACAGATACACACCTGTCATTAGTGACAATCACAAACCATGCAACACGTTTCCGTGGGCAGGACCTGAATTATTTCCCTCAGTTTCCCCTTGCATCTCCTTAGAATACTTGCCAGTTTAATCAGTTATGGCTGAGTTGGAAGTGTGATGATTTGGAAGGAAAGAGCTTGTTAAAGGGTATTCTAAGTGATCAGGCACACTGCAGGTGTAGAGTTAAAATTAATGGCATCCGCACTGAGGTGTGCAGTAGCTGCCACAGCTGGGACAGATGCAGTGCAGCTGCAGATTGCGGTGCAGTCACCTTGTCCCAGATGTCCAGGGTGGGTGTCATGCTCAGAAGCTTCATTTGTGGGGAGAAAAAGGCCTGATGGTAAGCCTGTCCTAGCAGTTACTTAAAACACACAGGATTGAGAACCACCCCTAAGTTAATAAAGTTTTCTAGCAAGGTCTAATTACATTAATAAGAAAGAAAAAAACATACAACATGTCTTTAATATTTAGAAGTTGCCTTGAGCTTGTCTGAGCACAGTGACTTCAGTGATTTTCTGAGCTGGCAAAGTATATTTTCTCTGGAGATCATTACAAAGTGGGGCTGGGTCAGCAACAGAGATGTGGCTTTATGTAAAGACTTGAAAGAAGGGAGAGCAGAGGGGTTGCCAACCAGCTCAAGAAAGGCACTCAGTGCTAAGGGGCCACTGAAGAAGAAGGTGCAAAGACAGTTGCAAAAGAATTTATCACATAAAAATATGTGTGATGCTACACAGAGTGTGTGTATGTAATATTCATAGGATCGTCTTTTAGATGCACTCTTCCTCTAGATTTTGAAGCTGTCTGAAATCTGCCGAGTTTCAAACCACTTAAATATAATAAAGCCTGCACTGATTATATCATGATTGCTGACATTTGGTGTCTGTCAGTCTGAAATAACTTTTCCTCCTTGCTATAATTTCCTCTAAGAAGCAAAGCAGAGTCAGTGATTTTCCACAAAATGTTCTCCAAACAGCTCCTGTCTGAATGTCTTGGTTTATTTCTGAGGTAAAACCCTATTGCCCAAAAGCTTTTCTTTTCTTCCCACTTTTCATGCATTTATTTGTCTGGCACTTCTGTGTCTGATGCTCTTGACTGACAAACTGCAGTGCTACCTGTGTATAAAAGAATATTATTAAAAATATTAAAAAGATGCTATTAATATTTTATTAGCATTTCTTTTCTTCCTGAGACTGAATGACAGCTTACCCAAGATAGCTGATTTTAATTATTTTTTTCAACCTGTATTCCTCTTGTCACTGTCTCCTCCAGCATCAATCCAGTCAGATGTTTTTCTTTATTATTACCATAAGACCTCAACAGCCTATAATTACTCTAAAGAATTTCTTATCTTTTATTTCTGAAGCATAGATTTTCCCTTCTTTTCATTTTCTTTTTTTTTAATATATTTTGGTAAGATCTGTAATTAACCTTGCAGCTGTTGATAGTCTGCTCAAGTCTGTAACTATCACACTTCGTAAAGCTTCTTTCTGTCCCCCCCATCGTTTTCCTGTGCGACTGCGGGTGAAGGGCTGGTTACAGTAATGATATTCCTGTCTTCAAAGTAGAGAACAAAATGTATACCAAAAATTCTTTTTGGCATTACTTCGAAAAATCAATTTTTAATGTTAAGATGATTTAAATCCTGCTCTTAATAGCACACAGTGAGCATTTTTAGATGTTTCCAACCTGCACTTTCCTCTCGTTCGCCAAGGATGGGTGATGCAGAAGGAATGGCTCCATGGTGGTGTCCATGTGGCAGCCCCAGTTACCCAAGAAGGGAAGCAGCAGGATCCCTACACCAAACTTTTGTCTGGGAAAGGACCATGACAATGATCAAACATCAATAATTGCACATATCACATGAGTACACTGCTTTCACTGGAAATGATGCTGCTTTCTACTCAAGAGAAGGATTTACAAGAAATAAGAGAGAAACAATTTCAGACCTGTGATGAAAAATACATAAGGCTACTCTCAAGATACACTGCCTTGTCACTAAATAAAAGGCTTCTTTCAGGATACTGTATTTCTGAGAATTATTATTTGTAAGTAGAGTAAATTTCTTATATTTTTACAGAGGTACACTTGTCTTGGGCAGATTGATTGACATCACTATGCTTGCCACATCCCTAAGAGATTTCTTTTTGAAAAGAAGAAAACCATACCCAAACAGAATATGTTACAAACAAATTTAGTGAAGTCATGGTTTCAGTATTTAAAGATCTCAATTTCACCTTTTACATGGACTACTGAAAGAAAGTTAGTCCTCCAATGATGGAGAAAGCAGGTAGAAGTTGTTATAGATAGGTCACTAGTGTGAGTACTCTCTTTGAAGTCTTCTACAATGATCTCCATCATGACATGCAGAGGCCACTTGTTTTATGAGTCAAAGATCACTCAGACCTTTCAAAACCTCAAGTGTAAACTCCTAAAAAGAGATTATGGATTTTGAGTTCATACATGCCATGATTTTAAGATGTGTCTCACAACACAAGGACAGAACTGAAACTCTGCTTTTAATTTCTCCTTGTGAGGAACTACAAAGAATATGCAGCTCTTTGTGTGTTGATTGCTTCCTAAGCTTTAGAGCTTATGATAAAAAAATAAAAAAAAGAAAAAGACACAATATAAAAGACATTCTTAAAAACAGTTGTCATACTACTTGTGTGCCAACCTAATTCATTTGTTTGACTGGTTTGGTTTCAATATCTTTTAAGGGTTCTTGGTATGGAAAATCAGAACTGGAAGAAATTAGAGCAAGAGACAGAAGTCACCTTACCTACCTTTCACTGTTTAACTGCAGTGGAAGGTGTCTGAGTTCACCCTACTGCTGGTGGGGAGAAAAGGGCTCTTTTAGGCAGCAGTTCATCCTGTCCTAAGATGCATGCCTCAAAGTGATGAGCAAATTTGTTTTCTGCAAGGTTTCATGTGTGCATCTTGTATAGCAAGCACAGATTAAACACTTTTTAGCAGGTAACTTTAACTGTGGTGAACCTTTCCCATGCAAATAAGTGAGAGGCAGTGTTGAAATTTAGTTGGACTGTCTGTGCCCAAGTACTTATGTCACTGTCATTTATATGTTCCTGAGACAAAAATAGACATAAAGATCTCTTGGTGAACATCTGTGAATTCCTTCGAAAAGTGTCCTAAACAGAAAAATCCTCCAAAATAAAAATAACCAAATGTTGCAAAAAAATTATTTTAAAATTATTATAAAAAGCAAACAGAGCAAAATCCAAGAGCTCTGTTTCAAACACAGCAGCTCTCTGAGGATCATTTGCTGTACTCAGCAGTTCATTTCAATGCACACAGTCTTTGGGATTATAAAAGAAAAGAGTAATATGAAAAATCTCATCATATGTTACTTTTCAACATGTGTCAGGCAGCAAATTCATTAGCATCTGGTACTTCCTTACTGTATCCGAGGAAACATGAGTCAGTTGTAAGTCTAACTGTACTCAGGTTCATGATAACCTGCAGTGGAGATAAAAATGTCTTCTACCTCGGTACTGACATAAGTCTACACCGCAGTTCATTGCATATTACTGCTCTACTAACAAATTTATCTGCTCTCTCCCTCCCATTTGGTTTCACTCCATAGATCTTATCAAATTCCAGAGCGTGCTATGGCAGTCAAACATTTGAATTCTGTCCTTGAGGCTGGACCCATACTGTGTGTGAAACCATGATGTTCAGTCATTGCATTTTCTGGTACCAGGCAACTCTCCAATCGATAGCAATGGCATGTGAACAGTGAGCAGTGTCCTTGAAACTAAAGGACTTTGTTCTTGTCAGCTAACAAGAATTAACCTCTTAAACAAAAATGCAAGATGAGAAATTCCAAATGGCAACTGGCATGTATTTATGTCTTGCCAGATTCTTTCCATATTACCCTGGCTATTAGTCCAGGTACCTCTGGCTCTCCTCTCCCAAACTGTTATCTGTCAGAAAAAAAAACAGTTTTTTGAATTCAGGCAGAATTCTTTTCTTTACCTTTGCTGAAAACCCTTTTTTGCTAGTTTTAAGAACAGCTACCATCAGTGAAAAAATGGTCAAAACTAATAGTTTTGGCATTGTCAAAAAAAACAGGTACAGTCAATGAAATTATCTGGTAGCATGTTGAAAATAAACCAAAGGAAGTACTTTTTCTCAGTGTGTAATTAAATTGTGGAACTCATTGCCAGAGGTTGTGGTGAAAGCCTAAAGAATAAATGTTTTAAAGAAGAAACTGGGCAAATTTATGGAGGACAAGTTCGTTGGGGGCTACTGAATGCAAGGGACAGATTTGAACTTTCCCTGAGCACTACTGACAACAGCTAACAGCAGCTTTCTGAGAGTGGGTGGGTTCTAGTTCTGACTTAGCAATTTCAGTCCCATTTTCTAGAATTAGTACTTGATGAAATATGGCTTTCCTGAGATATTATTTTCTATCTATTTTTTCCAGACAGACCTTTAATGGATATAAACCTATGCTGAAAGAACATAATTTGTACAATACATATCAGTTTAGTTCCAATCCACAAGTTCCCCCTTTTTTTTTTTTGGTAATTTTACAGTCCATTCATCGAAGTCTTTACATTCAAGCTTTAGCTTAAACCAATTCAAAAGATTATTTGCCAGGTATGTTAGTAAAGATATAAACAACACATTGAGGTCTCATGTTTGAAAGGAAGAGACACCTCCTCTATTTAACATGATTACAGAAAATGAATTAATATTAATTGCAATGAAAAAAATCACAGTTTGTACTTATACAGTGCTAAATTTCAAAAAATCAGAAGTTGAAAAGATCAATTAAGCTTTTGGCTGCAAGGCAGGCTCAGTGTAGGCTCCTTGATATTAATTTTCCATTGTTTCAACCATTTCTACTGGTGAACTGCTTTGCATGCAGAAAATGAAATGTGAAAGAAAAAATTAAGTGTTTGAATCTGTTACTACACACACATTACAACATGTGTTTTTAGTGGTTTTAGAAATATTAGTTTTATCTTACTTGGCAGGAGAATCCTTTGGAAAAGCTGAGGAGTGCATGGAGACTAAGACAGCTCAATCTGCTGAGCCAAGAACTTTATTTTCTTGACTCCAACTTGCAGAGCCAGAAGGAGATATAGTACACTGTCTGAAAAAACATTGTTGTCCAATTCTTCCATCACCAGAACCCCAGTGAAAGTAAAAGGCATATTAATTACTTACTGATTACAATACCAACTCACTACAATAAAATGTTCCTCTTTGTGGCTTCTATAAATATGTGTCATTACACTGTTTGATGATTCCTACCTATTCTAGGTTTTCTTTTAAAAGGAAACAGTAGATAAAGAGTTTAGCTCCCAAGGCAATTCCTGCAGCTTATGTATTATAATTACTGACATTTTTGTTACCCACAAAAGCGCAGAGGCCCATTTTTTGGGATTTCTAATCCATCTCAAGAAAGATAAAAACACAATCTCTTTCCTAAAGGTATTGCAAAATGGTGTGAAATGCAAAAATTTGAGACAGACAGAGTTCATAAAATAAAGGTGAGTTTTCAAGGTAGTGGAAAAGGACAGCAGCAAAAATACAATCCTGTAGTTACATACATTAAATTTACATGTTACTTGATGGTTCAAACAATATAGGTTTTTGTTTATTTCAACTTTGTTTGTCGGTTTGTCTCTAGGGGTTGTTCTGCTTTAGTGCATTGGTGAGCCTCGAGTAGACACAGCTAGGGCAATGAGTTCTCGGGGAATCCAAACTGAGCAGTGGACTTCTGGATTAGATCTATGATTAGATTTTTTCTTTAAAATAAAGTTACATTTGTGCAGTTTCACTCATCCATCTGGATAGCTTGAAAATAACTGCTTCTGCTTCTAAGTGTCTTGTTAGAATTATAAGTGTCTCAGAATTGCCACTCTATTTTAAGCTTCCTTTAAAAATGAATTTGGTGTTCATTAAAGGCTTCTTTCTCATAGACTCTTTAGTGAAGTGCTATTGTCTGGTTGCTTTTGGAAAGCTGAGGATCATGATAGAGCTCTTCCCCTGCCTTCTGGAATTTCAGCCATTTTACCTAATAGTAAGAAAAGAAATAGGAGATCAGCTGTTGTCCTGCTTTTTTTTAATCTATTCTGTATTCTTGCTGACATAGGAAGATAGAGTCTACTTTTTTACACTTTAAAATGTCCTGTGAGAAAACAATTATTCTGATTTTATCTTGGCTTAAACAAACCCAGAATGTGGAAAGATAGCTGTTATTTTTGTCTGTGTTTGTTTTTTATAAGTTGACATGGGTTCCAGTCACATGCCCACTACTGTTTTGTTATTGCTCAGTCACATGATTTTCAGATTTCAAGTTTATCTTCCTATTTCTGTAAAATAATAATTTATTTCTTGTCTCGTTCACCAGTGTCAGATCAGTTGCACAAAAGTTTTCTCCATGCCAGGGGGAAATTTCTTGCCATCAGAATTAATACATGACAAAATAAAGTGAAATTTGACCAGATATTATTTCAGGGCAGCACAATAGAAAGACTTCATCTATTCCATGCTTTGCGTTACTGAATTGCAGTGATTTTCACTCTTTTTCAACTAACTTTTTTTTTTTAGCATGAATCCCTAAAAAACAAATGAAAGCTTTCTGATATTGTCCTCTTTTTTTTCCTTAGTTACCTCTCACATCCCTCAAGAAATGACTCCCAGACTGCCTGTAATCTACACATCAAAAATTACTTTGCTGCAAGAAAGATAAGCTTTAACAGCAGTGTGTTGCTGTTCGAGAATTTCACTGTTTTCATCTTGATTCATCCTCTAATCCCTGTTGCCACACACATAGTATTTCAATGGAACCCACTCTTGGCTCCACCATCACTTCCATTTGTGCTAATACTCATTTGAAAATGATCAGGTTCCCACAAACTCTTTGTCACAGGAGTGCTGGTGCATGACATGGCAAGGGCGGAAGTTTCCTGCTCCCTCCTCTGGATTGAAAAGCAGGAAGGGACAAAGCCAAAGGAGGATGGGGTTCGAAGAACTGTAACGTGCTCAGTTTGAGCACTTCAGCTGGACTCCTTAATGATATGCTCACAGTTCCTTGCCAGGCTCTTTCAGTCTTTCTTACATTTTCTCAGTAGAGCAATGGTGACAGCAGACTTGTTTTTAATGTGGATCTTTGCCCATTCAGTGCTCAACTGAAGTACTTATTATTTTTCATCTGAAGGTCTTGTATCTAAACTTTTAGTGGTTTGGGGATTCCAGTTAATTCCTTGTTGTTTTTCCTTTTCTAGCAAGAACCCATCAAAAGATAAAAAACTCAAACCCAAACAACTGGGAGAAGGAAAAAAATTTTACTCTAAACATGTGTTACACATGATAGTAACAGCTGCAGCCCTGCTGACAATATAATACCACTGCAATCCCCAGGATATAACTCAGATACTGAATTTCAGACTGCAGAAGAATGGTGCTTGAAGATTCTTGAAAAGAATTATGTTTGGAAGAGAAAAGAAAGATTAAATAAAACAGGAAGTATGCTGGTGGTCCAGTGCAGAAACCCCAAATAAAAATTGTTAAAAAAGAGAAAAGTTAGTACACCCACAATAAACACATTTGGCTGATATGCACATTTTCCCCACTATAATCTTAAGTTTCAGGGTTTGTTTGTTTTTAGTGCTATTAGGGGTTGAAGCACATGGTGAAGGCTGTTGCTTTTTTATTGATATGATATTAACAAGCAATGAACACATGCTAATAGAGGAATGGCAGGAATAAAAATAATATCAACGATGAAACAGAAGGACATGGAGAAAAAGGTCCTTCTTTCCTATTTATCTTCCTTTACAATGAGCAAATGTAAACATCAGTTGTGAGGCAACTTTCAATCCTTTTTTTCTTCTTGAATTACAGTGATGTTTGCCTTCAGAAAGAATTTATTGCAAATCATGCCTACTGCAAGAAAGAAAAACTTAGACCTTATTCCAGTTTCTACTGTGAATGAGAGTTTCTACTTTGTTAATGGATCCTTCCCCCAAGAAAAAGATAAATTAAAACAATTTGCTTACAGTATGATATCTGCTTCTTCACTTCTCCTAAACCCCTTTAGTTTTATGGCATAAACAGTTCTTAGGGAAGATAAGAATCTCTGTATTAACTCCTTGTTCGTAGCAATGTGTGCTGTGTTCCCTCTCCTTGTTATGCTTGAACAGGAAGAGCCTACACAAGAGCACAGCAGTCTGGGAGCAATGCCTGGGTCCACACTGCTGAACAAGGACAAGCTGAACGCTCGTCACGTTTCCTACCTCCTGGGACAACTCCCCGGAGCTGATTCACAGTCCCAAGGGAAAAGTTCAGGTGCAGTCATTCCCCACAGAGCACTTAAGTGTTATCCTGTGTGTGTGCCCTGCTATTCTCTACGTGGTCTGATGGCAGCTCTATCACCTGCTCATCACAGGCTGCTCTGAATTCCCCCCTAGAAAGTTTCTGTTTACCTACCAAAGGACAGGAAGAGTTTCTTGAAATCTTTGTTCAGCCTTCCTACATAGGAGATGCAAGCACATCTGGTGGGATTTGTGTTGGCCTAAATTTGAACTCCTACAAAGGAATGAGCCCATAGAAGAAGGCTCTTGTTGGAGCAGGGAAGAGAAACAACCAGTTGTAGAGCATCAAATAATTTAACCTACTTTGGTGTCTGGTTTAAGACTAAGTGAATCACATTATGGAAATAACATACCCCGAAGGTACTGTAAGAAGGTTTGTCCAGTCGCTAACATCAACATTGTAGGTTTCACCATCTGCCAGATGGTTCTAAGAAAGAAGCTGGGCTTCAGGAGGAGCCCAGAATTTATTTCTTCACCAAATGTAGATGTGGCCATACCCAGGGACTTAACTCCCAGTTTAAGCAACAGAAGTAAAACCACAGACAAGGTAGGTTTAGCAATGTACTGTCTCTATGTGGGGTTCACCATGGTCCCATCAGTGAGGATAGTCTTTACACAGCAAGTGAAAACAGGATCCAGAATGATCCCAGGCAAGAAAGCAACTGATTTCCAACAGCACTTATGAAAATGCTAAAACAAGTTTGTATGTGACAGAAAATCAGGACCTCAGAGTTAAGCACTAACAGTGTTCATTGCATTCAGATATCACTGACTGTCAGACTACTCCATATTTGAAAACACTTTTATATGTCATTACACAGAGCTCTCCCTCACTGCTCACTTAAGTTCCATGGAACAATCAAAAGTGTGAAAGACAATGAAAGGAAGGAGAAAATTCACTGGAGGTATCTACTTTTCTACTGTTCCATAAAGATATAATATGGGTTAATTTGCCTCTAAAACAAGAGTACCAGAGTAAGAAAGGAACACCTAAAGATATCTAGGTCCTGCAGTAGTGGTTGAACAAAGTCTGTCACATTTCACACAGAAATCAACTTTCAATGCTCACATCACCAGTGCCTACATTTTAACTGAAGGACAAGTGTGGGCAACTGAGTTGGGCTAACTCTCAACCTGCTATGCCGATTTTTTTTTGGATGATGTTGACCTCCCCCTTCTTTAGAGATAAGGTAACCACATTGGCTCTGAAAACAGTTACAAAAACTTAGATCAGTACCTGGAGATATATTACAGATGAAACATACAGTTGTTTTTTTGTTTTTTTTTTTTTTTTAAATGGGGCTGTTTGGATGTTTTGGTTTAGGCTTTTTTCCCTCATTTTTCGCTAGTAACTATTCTCCTTTTCCCCCTGCTCCAGAAAATGGTGGTGAATATTCTTACTAAAACACACTTTCTACCCTTTTGGCCCACAAAGTGCAATTCCTGAGGAAAATAAAATACCTGACACACACTTCTTCACATCTCAGCTAGGTCAAGGAACCCAGGTAGTCATTTAAATGAATTTATTCTCTTAATCCTCAGCACTGTCAGATATTTGAAGCTGTGTAGCCTCCTTTTTTGTATGCCACTCATATAAATGGATAATTAAAAAAAAAATCTAAACAGATAGCAAATGTAAGCAAAAGTAATAATTATATGAGAAATAATAATATAACAAATTTGCTCTTATTATTTCATGCTACTTTGACCTCCAGTCAATATTACCTGTCAGTATTTATTTTGATTTCAACGGTAGCTGAGCCTAAGCTTGGACTGAATGGACAGCAAAATCTTTCCAACACATAGTAAATTCAAACATAAATCATGGCTGGAGAAATGCTCAGGCACACTTAAGCTTGTCTTTTAGGGAAGAAGCTTTAAAAGACTGAATTTGCTGAGAATAATAATATTCATCCCTTCTTGAATAATATTTTCTTTTTTTTCTCTCTCTTTTTTTTTTTTTTTTCTTTTTTCCCCCAGAATAGTTAAGTTGAAAATTTAAAAATGTTTTTAGTCAGCTTCTGGAAATCAGTATCAGAACATTATTTACATCTTGAAGCCAAACTGTGTCGGGAGAATTTCAATCATGTCACTTTTATCAGATTCTACAAACTGAATACTGAAAAGTGTTCTGTGGCACTTTTCTTTAAAGCCAAGTAAGGAGCAGAGGAGAGGAGAAAACTCAGAAAAACAGGGACAAACTTTGTGCTATAAATGCATGTTTCATTTTTCAGGATTAATAATTCCTCAGTGCATCTGTGTTAACATGATATCTTTGCTGTAGATTTGATTTAGAATAGCTTTATATATAAGCTGTGCTTCGATACTGAATTTTATTTCACAGAATCCATGCTTAATCTGGCTTTAATGAAAAAGAAATGCTGGCAAGAAGATAGTAAGGTGTACAAGGTATTATTCAAAGCTGTGGAGGGTGTTTCATACACAGTACAAAGGAGAGCAAAAATTTCTGTACACTTAAAGCAAGCATTGAAATCATGAATCTGAACTAGAAGAAATGAAGAAATGGTCTAACCAATTTAATTTAAGAGCAGAAGTTGGCAGTATCATGTTGACGAATATAAAAGAGATACAGCAAAAAACATTATTAAGTTGTTGTTTAACATAAAGTAATAATTCTAACATGAAGTTAGTAAGAGACATAGCAGATCTATGCCACAACCACCCATCATCATTTCTATTTTTGAGTGACTATAATGGCTAACAAATCAGTCAGGCAGAGATGACAGTTTGAGAATGTCCAGGTGCTTTGCCATTCCTAAAGAACTTTCACCCTATATTTTATTTAAGTGGTATGGCCTGTTAATGGAATGAAGGTAAAGTTACAAACCACATTTGCTTCTTAAGTAACCTTTCCAGTCTCATTAAAGTCAATGGAACTGCATGAAGCAATGAAAAGCAAAATTTGTCCTTATATATTCCTCCAGGAACAACCTATCCAGCAGCAGAGATGAAGTCCCAGGAGACATTAAAGTTGTATGTCTTTTCCTGGTAGGGTCTGATTGCATGGATTCAAATTAAATCTTGCTACTTCTATTTTTTTGCTGTTAAGCTGTTTGACTTTGAGGTAATTGATAAGTCTGTCTGACTACTGATATATTAAAAATGGCAGCAATATCTCAGAATAGGCTATCTTTTTTTAAAGACTGATAAAAAGTAGTCATTGTAAGTGGATGTGGGTAAAGGTTAGAACAATGAGAATCTCAGTTTATCTTAACAACAATAAACACAGAATCACAGTCCAACCCCTGGTCCTGCACAGCACCAATCCCAAGAGTCACAGCATGTGCTTGACAGTATTGTCCAAACATTTATTGAGCTCTGTCACTTCCCTGGGGAGCCTGTTCCAGTGCTCGACCACCCTCCGGGTGAAGAGCCTTTCTCTAAGATCCAATCTAAACCTCCCCTGACATAACTTCAGGCCATTTCCTCAGGTCCTGTCCCTGGTCACCAGAGAGAAGAGATCAGTGCCTGCCCCTCCTCTTCCCCTCACGAGGAAGTTGTAACTGCAATGAGGTCTCCCCTCAGTCTCCTCTTCTCCAGGCTGAACAAGCCAAGTGACCTCAGCCACTGCTCACACGGTTTTGCCTCTAGAACTTCACCATCTTTGTAGCCCTCCTGCACACTCTCTAATAGTTAATATCCTTCTTACATTGTGGCACCCAAAACTGCCCACAGCACTCAAGGTGAGGCTGCCCCAGGTCAGAGCAGAGCAGGACAATCCCCTCCCTCGCCCGGCTGGCGATGCTGTGCCTGATGCCCCCCAGGACACACTTGGCTCTCCTGGCTGCCAGGGCACTGCTGGCTCATGTTCAACTTTCTCCTGACAAGGACCCCCAGGTCTCTTTTCAAGGATATGCTTTCCAGCATCTCATTCCCTAATTTGTACATACATCCAAGGTTTCCCTGTCCTGAGTGAAGAATTCAGCACTTGCCCTTATTCAACTTCATATGGTTGGTGATTGCCCAGCCCTCTAATTTATTGGGGTGTCTCTGCAGTCTCTCTGCCTTGATAATTTGCTTCTTCAGTCGAAACATTGCACAAACATGAGCTAGTCAACCATTGCAGTCATGTTCAATTATGTTTGTCTTTTTTATAGTTGAGAAAAGCAGAATACAAACAAGCTGCATTATGCTCAGCACTGCATCACCCAAGGGCAAGCTGCGATAGGACATGGGCCTTAAATTGAAAGAGTTAAAGGTTTAAATATAAGGAAGAAAATTTTTACTGGGAGGGTGGTAAAGCTGGAACTGAAAAAGGTCGCCCTGAGATGTTGTGGATGCTCCATCCCTGGAAGTGTTAAAGGGCAGGCTGGATGCATCTTTGAACAACCTGGTCTAGTGGGAGGTATCTCTACCTACAGCAGAAAGGTTGGAACTAGGTTCCTAAAAAACCAAATCATTTTATAGGTGTTTCCACTCTTTCTGGATGAGAAGTCCTGATATTGTTCACACCCAAGCCATAACAATGCCTTTCAGTCTGGATTTTCTGCAAGTTCATCTGGAGCAGGGAAGAGAGGAGTTTATGCAGCTACACCCTTGGTCCTTTCTACCTCTCTGCAAACGTGCTTGACAGTCACGAGGAAGCAGAAGGGAATGGACTGGCATTTGGTGTTGGTAGTCCTTGATCTTCCTTTCCTCTTAGTTTTTTCTGCATCTTGAATAGGAAGTTAGAGAAGGAGACAATAGCCTTTCTTATGATGAGTTCCTCTTTCCCCAGTCTTTACCTTCCCAAAAGTTCTCTCGATCCATTGCTACCCCCAAATAAAATATTATCTTTTTATCACAAAAATCAACTTTCCCACAATGCAGCCTTGAACAGAGAAGGTAGAAGCATATGTACCTCTTTTATCCCTTCTTTTCTGTCAACAAAGTAGCTCTTCAGAACACTGGTGAGCAGAAGAAGGTCTTTCTTTAAATTAGAGTTAGGCTGATCACATAAGTATTTCTACATCAGACTGGCTTCTCACTTAAATTATCTCTTATATATGTATTTTTAAATATATATATACATATATTTTATGATAAACTGGTCACTCTATATGCCCGCCAGGGGTTGGGGTCTTTGAATATTTTTCACTCTCACAGGCACAGTGTGGAAGACACAGACTGTCTCAGTGTCTCATATCTAGGTAACAAAATTATGGGAGGGTAATAATTGCTGAAAGTTTTTGGCTATTTGTATAAGGAATTTAACTCTTTGGCCTTACAGAAACCTTTCATTTAGTGTGTTTGACTCAGTTGTAACACCACAGATATTACAGACAAGAACGACTCATTTATAAGCCTCACAAGAGTAATGGATACTTTAAAGAGATATCATTGTTTATTGCACAGGTGTGTGAGGGAAGAGAGATGTGAAGTCATATGTTTATTTTTTTAATAGCTGTGAGAATTGGGAGAACTAAATTTACACTTTATCTGCGTGGCATTTTATAGTAGGGAAATATGAGAGGAGGACACAGGAGAAACATAATTTATATTTCTGTATTTTATATGGAAGAGGAGTTGGAGAATAAAGATGTTTACCAATATTTTAGCCTTTGTCTCTGTGATAAATATTTCAGAAGGGCATTTTTATATCATATGCATCACATTTGCCTACGTCATGTTTATCAGTGTTCTGATGGCCATGAGGGTTCAAGAAATGTGTTTCTGGCTATGCTTTCTTAGCCATGTACAAAAGTTTTACTTTAGCACTGAAGAACACTAAAGAAAACCTTTCAGCGTATGTGGCATGAAGTGCCCTAATACAGAACTTGCCAGCATGGAATTCTACATGGGAGACTCCACCACCACAAACTCTGGTAGGATACAGATGTGAAAAGTATGTAAGCTGTGAAGAATTATGTGCAGAGAGACAAAAAAAAAAAAAAAAAAAAAGGCTGTGCTATAGGCACCAAACAAAGACTTGTGACATGAATACCCCACATGAAGAAAGACCGTCCATTCCAGAAGGTGAAGTCATTGAGCAGTACAGATATGAGATGTTCTGACTGCACCGGGGACCAGGGATTCCCTGCTGGTATGATAGTGAAGACATACCCTAAATGCCTTCTAGGTTTTCATGTTATGGGTGTGTGAAATGACTTTTATAGGTCTATGTCTCGGGGATTCACTCATCATCACACAAAGGTCCTTGAGAAATCCAGATACAGAAAGTGTAAATTAACGTGAAAAACCTAAGGCTGCTCTCTTTCTCCCCCATTTCACACACATAACCATAAATCAGAGAGTGAAGAAAGTCAGTGGAGGCAGAAATCCTCATTTGGCTTTAAGTCCAGATTTCAACTCTTTTCTGTAAATTTGTTATTGTATCTGTCTTAGTAATATGAGCTGAGAGGAGCTGTAGAAATCCGTGAGGGGAAGCTCTTCCAAAAATGTTTTATTCCTTCAGCCTTTTAAACAGCTGGTTTCTTTCTGAGGAAAAGCTGACAACTACACCAGACTCTGTTGAATTATGTATTGTACGTTTGGGGAGCAAGCTGCAATACGCAATGCAGTGAGAGCAAAGCTTTCCATATGCATTTGTCTAAGGATAAGAAGCAAATCCAAGTCCAAGAGGTGATAAACCCAGCAGTTTGTGTTCCAATCAGTTATAGCTGTGCTCAAAAATAGTACCTTGTAAGTGCACATTAGGGGCAATGGAGCAAAAAATTACACATGCAAATTTAACTCAAGACACTCAGCCTTGTTGTTGGAAAAGGATTCTTCTCTTTTGTAAAAGAGCACCGAAGAGTAGAGCTGTTTGCAAGGTTATTGTGCACTCTGTCTTCTGAATTATGATCCTTACTGACAAAGAGAGCAGGTGTAAGAAAGTTTGTAGTCAGGTACAAGAATGAAGTATAACTGTTGTAGGACAACATTGTAATTCTTTGGCTACAAAAACATCTTCCTAATTATGATGACCACTATTACTCTGTAGGTGGAGAAGAAGTGAAGGTCAGGTCTTGGCATTAGTAGTCATGTTCCTGAATATTAATACCAGCTGCTCTTCCAATAAGATAATGTTGTACAGGTGCCATGGTTTCACCCCAGCCATCAGCCAAGCCCCATGCAGCCGCTGCCTCACTCCCCCAGCATCAGGGTCAGAGAAAGAATCAGAAGGTAAAAGCTGGAAAATTCATGGATAGGGACAAAGACAGTTTACTAGGGAAACCGAAAGCCACTCACATGAGCAAAACAAAACAAGGAATTAATTCACTGCTTCCCAAGGACTGGTAGGTATTCAGCCGTCTCCAGGGAGAGCAGGGCTCCATCATGCCTAATGATGGGGACGTGGAAACGCAAACACCATCACTCTAACAATCCACACAAACACTTTCTTCCTTCTTTCCCTCAATTTATATACTGAACATGATGTTATACAATCTGGAATATCCTTTTGGTCAGTTTGGGTCATCTGTCCTGCCTGCCTCTAGTCCCAACTTCTCATGCACCTCCAAATTCCCTGCCAGGATGGCAGCATGGAAAGCAGAAAAGGCCTTTGCTCAAAAATAACAAAAATATCTCTATATTATCAACCCTATATTCAATACAAACAGAAAACACAGCCCTATACCAGACACTGGGAAAAATATTAACTATACCCTAGCCAAAATAAACATAAGAGGTTACAGGTTCTATGTCAGAACCCCAAGAAATGGCTAAAAGAAATGCTTATGAAATATCCCCACTCCCCCTGAATGGCAACCCAAAACACTTGGTAAATTGCAAAGATGAGGACAATAGATATGACATAGTGGTTGGGAGAGCAGAACACCTTGCAAGCCTCAAAATCCTTCATTTACACAAACAGACTCACAGTGCATTGCTCCCATACTTTACTATGTAGACAGCATGATTCCCTGCTATGAAACATCTGGCCCTGAACTTCTTGATTCTAATTAACATTCTATTTCCACTAGCTATTTTCCCTCACCTAGAGCATTTCTGAAATAATTTGCTGCTGCTCAGTGGTAAATGGAGGTCCTTAATACTTATGAAGGTGCCTGGTAAATCCAGCCCCTGGATATTCCCTTGAAAGGTGTTGTTCAGGTTAAACATCTGCTCTGTAGGTGGTTAATTAACAATAAACAAGTTGTCTTCTGCATGCTAACAGCAATTATGTGTTAACACATTTCCAGAAAAACAAAAAAACCACCAGACTTCTTCTTAACAGAAATTGTTTAATGTTGGGAATTTATTAGTACCAAAATCTTCAGACGTTTGTAATACTGATGTCTCAGAATGTCTGTGGGCTCTGCCCTGAGGAGCAGACCACTAGACCAGGATTTTGTTATTGACAGAATCTGTCTGTGTTTATTGAATGAAGAACACAGCTGACGCTCCTAAGAAAGGCAAAAGTGGGTGGATGATTAACAGCAAGATGGGAAAATGGTCCAAAACATGGGTGAAATGTGAACAAAAGCACTGAAATGAGAGGAAGGAAGATTGACAATAGAAGAAGAGATACTGAGGAGACTGAGACTATGAAAGGCAAGGTCTAAGCGGATTCTGCTCTGGTGGATTCTGGATGAGACGCTGACCCAGAAATATTAAAATTGTAGAATTATTTTGGTTGAAAAATATCTTCAAGATTATCAAGTTCAACCACTAACCCAACACTGCCAAGTCCACCACTAAACCATGTCCCTAAGTGTCACATCTACATGTCTGCTACATACCTCCGGGGATGGTGACTCTACTACTCCCTGGGCAGCCTGTTCCATGCTTGACAACACTTTCTGTTACAAAATTTTTCCTAATATCCAATCTAAAATGACACTAAATCATTGATTTTCTATTTTTACACTTTCTTTGATATGTTTGGAAGTGGATACCTACTAAAACAGAGGAGCTTTGGCACAAGGATAAGAAAGGTTTGGAAGGCTGGCAGCCTCGGATGGCACATTTGACTTCTGCAAAAAGATAAGAAGGCAATTCCTGGCTGTAATCACCTCTGCTGCCATGCACCTGTTACCTGAATAAGGTTTCACGTGTGAGGATAAAAGATACTAAATCTGACAAATGAACAGGAATATCAAAATAACAGATATATACTTCTAAATTTTTCTAATTTTTTTTTTTCCATTAGAGAGAGAAAATTTGTAAGGGCTCATCTTAGGAGCTGTGGGACAGCTTATGCAGATTGAGCAGGATGTATGGAATTACACTAGAGAAATCCCACGTTGAAACACTGGCACTTGAACAACAAGTGATCCCTACTGGATTAATGACATTTCAGTTGGGAGAAGACAATAGAGGTAAAATTCCACTAGATGGAATAGCTAAAGCAGATATTAACAGGCCGTGTGTGGAAAGATAAGTTTTAGGCAAACACATCCTCTTATCTACTTCACTTGGAAGAGGAGCAGAAACAGTCGAAATACACATTCCTGCTCATGCTTGGGAACAAGCTGAAAAAGTACATTTATGAAGTCTTCCTGTGTAGGACCTGAGTGAAACAGAACATTTTACCTAAAATTGTCCAGATTTAGGCCCAAGCAACTAAAAAATAATTTCAGTTATTTGATAATATTGTGGTATTAGTAGCAATATTTTTAAAGATATATTAACTAAGATAAAAAAATCTTCAGATTGAATAACTGTTTCATTAGTGAATTACTTAAAGTACTAGTAGGCAAATATTCTGTTTTGCTGTAGCTTAGCTACATAAGATTATTTTGTGATAGTGAAATCAGGTCCAGCCATTTCTTCAGTCAGTGTGGAGTGACAGACTAGAAACCACTTCCATCAACAAGAATGTTTATCAAAATACTCAGAATGTCAAGTAGACCTGGCAGGATAAGAGCTTTGTTGACAGGGAACTCATGACTACATTTCAGTGCAAAAATGCAACAAAGGTGGACTGTAAAGGAGGAATTTAGAAACAATGCATGGTTGTGTAGGAATGGTGCCAGAACAGTAAAATCCCAGCTGAAGATAAGACCTGCAAGGGATACTGAGGATATCAAGAGCGTCTATCACTGTATAAGTAATAAAATGCAGAACAAGGGAAATGTGGGACTGTTGCTGAATAGGGCAGGGTGAAAGTGGACACAAAGTGCTTTGGGATGAGAGGAATAGGCCTTGAGTTAGGATGAGAAGAAATGGCTTCAAGTTGTGCTAGCAGAAGTTTAGGTTAGATATTAAGAAAAAATTCCTTCACTGAAGGAGTTATTGGAACAGGCTGCCCAGGGAAGTGGTTGAGTCATTGTCCTTGGAGGTATTTAAATTTGTAGATGTGACTCTTGGGGACATGGTTTATTGGTGGACTTGGCAGTGCTGGGTTAACTGTTGGACTTAGCGATCTTAGAGGTCTTTTCCAACCTAAACAATTCTATGATTCTGTGGTTCTATTTTTAAAGTTCTTCAGTTTCAAAATGCAAACACTGTTTTCAATATTTGTGAAAAGCTGAAACAAAGTATCTTACTGAAAGGAGAGCTCTTTTTCTTGAATGCATTTATACAAAACATTCTAATATTTTCAAAACTTTCTTCTGTTCTCTTTTTTTCCTAAAAATATTTACAAAAACAGAGAGAAAATTTTGAAGATTTGGTTGCTAAATGTCGATGGGCAGCTGCTACTTGCTCTTGAAATACTTTTTTTCTCACTTTATTACATCAGAAAATATTTTATCCTGCTCAAGGGCACAGCCCAGATGCATGAGAACTGTGTCAGTGTCTTGGCTCTCCGGGATAACTTCAGGAAGATAATACCATGGTCACCATAGGACTGTCTGGGAAAATACAGAGAATTCCTTTCACCGGTTCCCACCTCCCCCCGAAAGCCTCCCACTTTTCACTTTTGTTGCTGGCATTTTTGACACAACATCATTCTGGAAATCGGAAACCAAGGCTACCATGGTCAAGCAATATGTCTCACTCCTTTGTGCACCTGGTCAATGGTCTCTTGTATCACTGAACTCAGGGCACAGAGGGTTTACATAGCTGAAAGACCCACCACACTCCTACTGCAATATGATCCACAACCGGGATTTGGTTCCTTAGGCAGGAGACATTAATTTTAATTTGGCTGGATGACTAAAACACCCTAATGAATTTCAAAGGTCCATTAAAATGTACTTAAAGAATATAAATATTTTCTGAATATTTGTAACAATGAAAAAACTTTTGGAACACTAATGCATATGTGTTCCATAACTTTTACAGAAGAAGCTTTTGTTACACCACAGCAGTTTTTCTTAGTCTGCATTTCCTGGATATCGTTAGAATTTTAGAGTCAATAAAAGACATGAGATTTACTGCAAAGCATTAAGTCACATTTATTCTGCTGTTCTTAGAAGTTGTACTGATGGAGACGCACTTCCAATAACACTCTAATCTGAACCCAACTCCCAGTTTCATCACTGAAAGTCATACAAGTGTATTAAATGCACAAATGTCTTCCTGACCCAATTACTCCTAATGGAATATACATAGTAAAAATCAATGACACCATCTTTTGAGTGATGCACTCAGAATGCTTGAAAATGGACCTCTAGTGCATTCATTCATTTTCAAAACTTTTGCCTGCTTCTGTAACTTTTGTCTTTGTGAATTACAGCAACCTGTTTTCAGTGGGTAAGCAACATTCTTCTGCAATGTCTAAATGAGTAATAAGGAGATAGGACAATTGAGCTATAAGCAAGGCTGTCACATCAACTTCAGGAAGAGGTCTGAAGCTTGCCAGGGCTTAGATGGATGCAAATTGGCTTGAAACAAATTAAAAATGAGCTCTGAGGACTTGTTTTAGGTGTTTCTGCCCTTTCTACCTGTATGTCAGAAATTATGTCAGGCTTTTGAGGAGTAGCAGCACTAGCCACAATGATTTCCAAGCGTCTCAACTTACATTGCATGGGCAAAAGTCAGTCTGGGCAAAGACGCAAAACACAAACAGGACTTGTCAAATGTGAACCCAAATCCTCCTATGGTACCATTGTGACAGGGATGGTAATTTCTGGCAAGCTAGTGAAACAATTAGATGGAGATATAAACCACTGCAGACAAATATCCAGAAGCACATCTAACAGACCATTAAATTCTTTCTCACTGTGTAGGAAACAGCCAGCTGTCAGCTGAAAAGGGACATTTCCAACTTTTCCAGCCACAAACACTTGCAGTGCTGTGGCTCAGCTCCTTGGCTGTTCACCTTTACCCTCAGCAATCTGCTGGAGCACAGACAGTGAGAACTCTCACCAGGCAATGCAGCCCTGTGTTCCCAGTTTCAGACACAACTTTTCCCTGCAATGGTTTTGCAATCAATTTTGTCTGACACATATACCTTTACAGTTAACTTCAGGAATACCATGCTTCTCCTGAAGAAAAGCTTCCTGAATGAGTAAATATTAATAACTTATTATTACATAATTTTTAATTGTTTTTATATATTTTTGTGTATCAGTTAAAAGAAATTTTCACTTCAAATTATTGATGCTGGGATTTTCTCAGACAAGCAGAAATTACTTTATTTACAGTCAATCAGTGTATATTTGAATCCACTCAAGTTTTCTGAGATACTGCAAGGTGACTTGCAAGACAGAAGTTCACTGCTCCAAGTTTTTTACAGTATTATTTTCTTTTTTTCTCTTTCCATCCCACTTCTGATATTCAGCAATCAGAGCTCAAAAGTAGCTTCAGAATATTCACTCTGTTAAACATATACAGATGTTGATATGGATGTTTCTGAAGTCAAGATTCAAAATTATTCTTATGGGAAGCATTCTTGAAGCCAATGAGTATTGCAGTTTTTGTAGAAACTTTCCATGACTTGATGCTCATCTTGGGTAATTTTCATAACCTTCTACTTTTTTACAGGTATTTCATGTTTTTCAAATAATAAGCTGCAATCCATAAAACATACATTGATATTTTTCAGGCCATTAACATACTTTGTGACTCTCATTGTGACCTGCTTTTTTTACATGTAGCCAACACTTGGAAACAATTAAGAGTGTATTTACATATACATATAACATCCCTTGTTACAGGACATTTTCCTAACCGTAAAGTGTATGCAAATCTAGATCTGAGCACCCATCATCTCTCATCCAGAAACTGAGATGCTGAACTAGAAATACAAATTCATGGCTGCAGAAAAAAAGACAAGCAAACCCCAGCTCAGCTACATTAGCAGCTAGATTAGCAGCTAGATTAGCAGCAAGATTGCTAAAATGGAATCTCCTGAATCTTCAAATGTTACACCTTGAAATATTTCCATTTGCTGGTTGATGATTGTGTAATGAGAGTGCAGTGGCCAGGGAGCAAGAAACAGAAGTTTATAGACATTATAGTCAGTGGATTTGTTATCAGCATCAATTGCGTGTACAGTGGAAATTTTGAGAGGTAGCTTTATTCTTCATTGCAACTATGAAATCCATGTGTGAAAGCGACTAAGAAAGTATAAGTTTTTTCAGAATCAGACAACTATTTAATTTTTTCACATAAGGGTGCTCTCCCCATTAACTGGTCAAAACAAATTTTCTCCTGGTTAGGGGTAAACCTGTGATCTCTTTTCTTTCTCTCTCTCAAGCATTTTAATTACTTATTAGCAGGCTCAATTATTTGACTCTTAATTTCAGTACCATTGCACAATCCTCACAGTCTATCCAAGAATAAGATGCTATAAAATACTGCTTCCTAAAAGAGAAAAAAAAATGCACTCTGTTACTTTTCAATATCAGATATACTACTGTTTATTAAAAAAAAAAAATTAATTAATAACAAACTTTGCCAGATGGTTACCCATTCATGAAAACCTCAGAGTAAAAAAGACAACCAAAGTTAAATCTCAGATGAAATCTCAGATGAATCTCAGCCATCAAAGTTGAAAAAACAGAGGAACACAGTCTTCAAAATCCTAATAGATCTGTAGATAAAGTGCAAAAAAGCAAAACGAAGAAAATAAAAAAGAGGTGGTGCCAAAAGTGGAGATGGAAGCTGGGTGGGATTTCATGCAGTGGCCCAGGAATCATGTGCATGGCATATGTGGTAGTAGTGTTTTGTAGCAGTGGTGATAAAACTATTAAATACACTGTAGCTTTTGTTTCCCTCTACAAAGTACATAGGATTAACGTGACTATGAACATGTGTCATCCTAAATATTAATTAAACAGTTATTGCTCATTGGCCATGCTGGCACACATCGTAGGACATCTGATTGTCAGTGCCAGCGCAGCACAGCTCAGAGCACACCTCAGCCAGGGCTCCTCAAGAGCACCCTTTGCTTTTCTTTGCTGCTGCTGAAGTGAAGGATGTGTTTTACCAGCACTTACACATTTATCAGCAAATGTATTTTCCCTGGCAGTTAGTTCTGACAGTCTGATTAATAAAATTCTTCTGTTGCTCTAAATCTCTTAACTTTAAGCACATTTTAGTCAGTTTCTTGATCTTAGGCCCATTACTGTACTTTCCAGGCCTTTGTTTTATTCTTCTCTCTTTGAAGATTTCCAGGTTAAACTCCACGGGACAGGAGCTCTTTTATTGTACATGTTTGCTCAGAGGCACCTGAATTCTGACTGAAACCTCTAGGTACAATCACAACACAAGCCCACTGGTGTTTGCTCTTTCTAAAAGAAAAAATTAATTTAAAAGAGCACACTTCCATTTTTACTTAGATAAAAGTTTGAAAATTCAGATTTAGTTTTTACTTTTTCCCTATTCCTTTCAATACAAAGTGATTGAAAATTAAAGGAAAATATGACTTTAGAGTTCTTGATATCCATGTTATTTGAGTTAGTCAATAAAGCATGCGATCCACACTGCTTAATTAGACTTGTACCAGGCTTGCTAACAAAGCACCAGGACTAAAATAGATGAAGATCTGTGTCTGATCAGATATCCCCAAGAGAAAAATCTGTTGCACAATTTAGACAAGACAGCCTCTCAGAAATTCAAGAGCACTTGCCTTTACTGATAATTTAAGATATACTTGCCTGTGGAAGGTGGGTTCTCAAGGCTACATGCGTACAGTTTATTAGATTTTTTTGGGACACCTTTTTGTCACTGAAGCTGAATGACAAAACACAGCCTGTGTGCAAGCCGCAGTCAGCCCTCTTACCCTCTATAATTGAGTAACTTCCTTTAAAACACCAACAGCAATTTTTTATCCCACCTAGGTTGAGCCATAATGCAAATTTTTCAAGGGCTCTGTTTGAAAAAATGTTACTTTTGGGAGGAAAATATTTCTAGGATCATTCCAACAATTAAACTCTATAAATCATTAAGTCCCAGTACTTAGTTCCTGTCCCAGAGTTTTTAATTTACTAGCATAGGTGTATCCTACATCTTCAAAAACCTGGAGCAAGTTAGGCAAACTGGATCCTACACAGAAAACCTACTCCAGGCACAGACTTAGCCACATCCCAGAAATCAATACTCTCTTTCTGAATACTGAGGGAAGGCAAGAAAAAGATATGTAGGCTGCAAACTGAAAAATGAGTACTTTCTTGTTATAATTATTGTACTGGTATTTTGAGCACTGAGCAATGGCTGCTTGGACAAACTTGGTTAGCTCAGATCATTGCAAAAATAAGAGTAATAAATCTGGAGTATTCCTTAAAATTAAGTAGACATATATTGTGTTGCAAAGAAATTCCAAGAAAAAATTAAGTTTAGCAGGTTTCAAAGAAAAATTTGACCATCCAGTTATACTGGTTAACATTAAATGGAATGTTGGGAGTAATATAAAACCTGATGTTTCAAGTTGCAAGTATATCTTAAATTTTAAAGATTAGCATGAGATCTTCCTGGCAAGTAGATGGGGACAGATTATCCCCCATGTGACTGCTGTGGAATTTCCTACATGTTTTTCTGAAGCATCTGGTGCTGGCTGCCATCTGAAATAGGCAAGACTGAATAATCCAAGGTTTTCTGCACCTCTGTCCTCTCCAAATGGTGCTTTTTGTGCTTCCAGACTGAGATGGAGTTGATTGCTTTTTGCTGATTATTTTCTCCACACCATTCAGCACATACACTGAGATTTATGATTTCTGGGGCTCCTTTTGGTTGTCATTTTCCCTGGTTTTATTAAAGTGTTAGCTCAGGGACCATTGCAATATGGGTTGCAATCAATAAATCTTCAGCTGTTTGTGCTTGCTTTACCAGAAAAGTGATATTTCTCTGTTTCAGTCCCCTGATTCCTAGAGTGTTTTTTTATTTTTCCATTACTCCCGCTCTACTTCCTCAACCAACTCATGTGAGTTTCTGCCAAAGTATAAGGGGTCACAGGGCACTAAAATTATCCCCCTTGGAGCAGCACCGCTTGCATAGCTTCTGCTGATTTAAGGAAAGACGTGCTCAGGTAGTTTGCAGCAGAAACCAGATCTTTCCCTCATAAATAGTCCCACGATTTCATAGCAATTTGTTGACAGACAAGAGGATCTACAGCCTCAGCAGATAAATATTCAAAAGATTTGTTGGATTCCTGGCTTACCACTATTACTTCTTGATTGTACCACAAACAAGAAATTAAATTATCCACAATATGATGAAGAATTTTGCCCTAGGATTTGCAATAGCTGCTCTGGCCTTCCTATACCTGTACATTCTCACCTCACATGTATGGACTAGAATACATAGACCAGTAGACTATTAAAGACAGAAATGTTGCAGGAGCTGTCACTTTGGACATTTAATTTGAAGTAAAGAGAAAGTAGAAGAAAGGTCTCTGAGTTAAAACAAAAGCAAAAAAAAAAAGAAAAAACAACAATGCTAGAGGGTTGACAGCAGTACTGGAAATTCCACCTCGACACATTTACACAGTCACCTCCCCAGCTTGTGTATTCAACCACCAACTCCAGCAGTTGGTAACCGTTTCTTTTCAATTGATAACATCTAATTAAGCACTTTGAAACATATTTGGATTCAAGGGGAATTAGAATATGGAGGTAAAATTCCAGGTTACACCTTCTTCTACTTCAATAGCAGTAAAGTGACAGTTTTGCTTGGCATTTCTACTTATTGGATTATTCTAATTCATCCACATGCATGCTCATCCTTTTTAAGTGGGTGAAACAGAAAAAAACCCAAAAGATAAATCCAATCAATCCTATTTCTTTAGGTAAGATCTCAGGCTCATGATGAAGAGACATAGCTTCCACAGTGGATTCAAGTTACATGCAGGAGTGTTACACACCCTCTGTGGAGGTTGACTCTTGGCTGCTGCAGTGTCAGCTTCTGAAAAAGGCTATTAAAAAGGAACAGAAATAATCAATACTCCAGGTGGGACGGGCCTCAACCACCTTAGGTGCTTAAAAGTTAAGCTGTTCAATTCTAAGGTTAATTCCAAAGGCAAGGAACACATTATCCTCTGATAACACCTACTTCTTTCTGTCCATAATAAAAGGAAGCTCTCTGTTTGACTAAATTAGACAAGTAACTTGTAGGCAGCTGAAATTAGGTGAGGAAAATCGCATTTTACATGTCCATGCTTCTGAAGTAAAATTAGCATTTATTGGACTGCAGGGATTGTTGCAAAAACAAAAGGGAAGAAAACTATTTCCCACAGAAATGCTCAAGAGAAAACCACTACAAAAAACACCTTCTGTAAGGCTTTTACCCCCAGTTTCCAATGGATTTCTGGCCTTGTTGCTAAAGTCAGGGGCTAGAAACAGTCAGGGTAATAAAACAGTGATAAAAAAGAACATGACAAAAATAAAGTGACCCTTAGAAGCCTCATATATAGATGGGAAGTGAGAACAGATTCATGAGTTGAAAGAACAGCATATACCAGCTGAGACTTCAAGGGTCTTTAAAACCTCAGTGCTACCAGCATCTCCCCCTGGAACATAGATAGTTGACAAGTTAGATTTTTAT
Organism: Pardalotus punctatus; assembly: GCA_013400915.1. NCBI lineage: Eukaryota > Metazoa > Chordata > Aves > Passeriformes > Pardalotidae > Pardalotus > Pardalotus punctatus. The sequence goes on from VZTX01001593.1 coordinate 265,682, forward strand.
TATTTTAACACTTTTTTGTTTGTTCTAAATGTTTCTGTTCCAAATATGTTGCTTTAAGGAGATTGTTGCATCTGTGGCTATAATTGCTCTTGCTCCCAGCATGACAAGACATCCAGATGATGGATTTGCCAGAGGTGCTGGGGTAATTGCTGTCAGGCTCCATAGGATTTCAAACTCTTGGTCTGGCCTGAAAATGGGAGAGCTATGTACAGTTGAACTGATGATCAGACCTCAGAACAGGTTACACCGAATGAGACCAAAATGACAATCGAGTGATAAAACCCTCCAGTCTCAACTGCAGCATCAGTAGTTCAAGTATGCAAAGAGATTACAGACTAGTTCTGAGCTGTAAAGAAGGTTTTTCCCACTTATTTTTAAGACTCGTCACTTTGTAAAATCTTCAGAATGAAGGCAAACACAAGCACTGCCCACCAGAGAATTGAATTTTGGGTGTCTTAAAGGTGCCTCTGGAAACAGATCTTTTGAGGCCTCATCAGACTGTCAAAGTGTTTATTGATAGCAGCTACTTAGAAGGATGTTTCCAGTTGCATTTTCACTTCTACTTTCCCTGATCTTTCCCTGTCACTTTTTCATCATATATCTTTCTTGTCCTCTCATACACCCTGGTAAAACAAACATGAATCACACAGAATAATTGTTTTTTCTCCATGTGCTTTTTTTTGCTATTCCTTTGATACCATTTCCAGGGCTTATACTTTTATGATAATTCCAAACCATTTCCTGTACTTTCGTTAATCTTGCAGAACAGATCTACTCTTGCAGACGGCTCCTCTTATTTGTGTGCCAGCAAAATGTTAAGCCCTTACAGCCTGATTTGAGTGACTGACAATTTTAGCTCCTTTTAGCAGTCTGGAAAAGCTGATTTGCCACCGTGGGTGTAAGTGCTTTCTTTCCAATGCTGCTAATTTACCAAATGAATTGTGTTCTTATCCGTTTACTGAGAGTAACAGAGTTTGGAAGTTAAAATTATGTAATTCAGTTGCAAACTTACTCTGAATAACTTAAAATGGTTTTTATCATTGCAAAAATAGACTCCATGTGCTACCATTAATTAAGGTATACTTTATACAGATAAGCATCGCATTTTTATTTCCAAGTAAATAAAAAATCCACCTCTGACGTATAGCTAATGGTCATGGAAAAATCAATACTATAGCCATAACTTCCTGCATGTGTTTTTTATGATTGCTTTTCTCATTCTTCTTTATTCTATACAACTACAAACAAAACTCCATTAAAGCCAAAGTATTTGTAGTTAGCCCAGGATAAATTTCAAATTCAGGATTTAACTGAATTTACATTGAAGAAAAACAAGAGAAATTCAGAGGTACTTTCATATGCTTTATTTGAACTTCTGGCTTTTTGGTTTTTTTTTTCAAGAGAAAGGAAGATACGGCAAAGAATATAATGATATTTTAAAATGTGGAAACAAAGGTTACATTAAGTACCTTATGGGCTTGAAGAGCTGCTCTCTGTGGCCTTGCTATGCCAAATATGAGCTCTGTGCTCCTAAGCAAGTAGGAGATGACTTCCTTGCTTTGCACTATGGCTGATCTGAAATTAAACAAATCTACTTGGAGCAGGACTTAAAGCTTTGCTGAAAATTCCCACTCATCAAAACTAAAACTGGTTTTATAATAGATTGCCAAGTTTTTCAGTCTTATAGAAAAAATATGATAGGTTTTCTTCACTTTTCACATTTGCTATAATTCCTCTCATTTGATAAAGACATTCTATTGTACAATTTCACATTGGCTTCATATGTACTAAAATAGAGTTATAGAAAAACAGTCATTTTGACATGGGACTGGAATCAGTTATCAGTTATGTAAAAGTAATTTCTCTTCCTAATTGCTATATATGCCACAGTTACTCAAAATGACTTTAGATTACTATGACTTTCATTTCCTTGGTATTGTACGATGAAAACATTACCCCCCCCTTTTTTTTTTCTTCTTTTAATCTTAATTGAAATTTTATTTTAATTTCACATATTTTTCATTTTTATCCAAGCCCTACTTTCAGGGTACCACTGAGAGAATAAAAACATTTATTATGAGAAATCCGTGGTGATGTTAGCAGATGGAGTTAGTTTATAACTGCCTGAAAGAGAGAACAACAAAATAACTCCTTTTGAAATTGTTAATAGAGAAAAATGTTGAATAATGAAGAAACTAACCAAACTGACCACCTACCCTCCATATACAAGTCATGCATAATTGAAGGACCAGATGCACATTTTAAAGCAAAATTTAAGAAAAGATTTAGTGTATTCTCAAGGTGTGGTAAACCTACAGAATGGCTGAGGAACATTAAAGGGAGAAATTGCCATGGTTCCCCTAATGTTTGGAATCCATTAATGTGAGTAAGTGGGGAACTGGGGCCAATGTGTTCATCACTCCCAGGACACTCCTCTGGCCAACCTCTGCCAAGTACAGCGCTCCATATTTTGAAGACATGCAGATGTGGCTCTTGGGGACATGGTTCAGTGGAGGACTTGGCAGTGCCACACAAACACTTACCATGTAACTGCCTGGGATGGTGCGACATGAACCGTTGGGCTCAAGGATCTTAAGGGCCTTTTCCAACCTCTTCCAGAATATTCCATGGCACTGTGCTATCCCAGAGGGCACACACCTAAAGGCAGGCACCAAGTGAGGGAAAACGTGTTTAAGCCTCGTTGCTGGTGGCTGCTGTGGGCCAGAAGGATGAACACCATGGACACGGCAGAAGTGTTTAAGAAGCCAAAATAGAAGTACTCAGGGTAAGAGGAACCCTAGAAAACACAGCTCAGTTAAAAAGTAACTCTACAGCATGAGAGAGGAAGAAATTTCAGGGACCCTTCAAGCATCCCACGCTAGGAGTTTGCATTGCCATGTGTTTGCTGTTATTGTCAGCCAGCTCACGAGATAACACTGACAGTTTGGTTTACTCTGGGGTGCAGTCGCCCTTCTGAGCTGGACATGGACTCATCTCCTCTAAGGAGTTGCTTTTACTCCTTCTAATGTCTGTGGTATTGAAGAAGGTCTACCCCAGTGCCTGCTGGGCTGGCAGCCCACTGCTAAGTGAGCAGCATTTCCAGGGTAATGGATACGGGCAGTTGTGTCTCGCTGTAGGGTCAGTTAAAAGGCACCCAGCAGAATGTTTTGAAATGGACATCTGGCATGCAGTAAATGCATTTAGGAAGCAATAAACAGCTCATTTTGAATGACTTCTGCAATTGGTTTCAACACAAGCAGTTGGTGGAAAAACAAGCTTTTAGAAAGGTCATTTATTGCCATACATAACCCATCTCTTCCAGTTAAACTGCTTAGCAATGTTCAAAGCAAATCCCAGCCCATTTCTGGTCTGATAATTAATAGAGTCTTCTACTCTAGCTGGAGCTGCACAAAGAAAGTGAATGTTGTCCTTGTTATCCTGACTTAATAATTCACCATTTTAATTGTCAGGGTGTCTTTGAAAGAAGCTGATTGTTGAAATCTGAGTGCAGTAGATGTGAAATATTGTATATTGTATCTTCACGATGAACATGGAATTCACATGTTTTTAATCAGTAATAGATTACTGGCAGCCCTTGGAAAAGAACATATTTTTGATCATAAGATGTAACACTGAACTTTTCTTGCTGATATTCTGTTCAAAGATTATAAATAAAATATGAATACTAAAATATTTAATTTTCTAATTTAATTACTCTTTAAAAGAGTAAAGGTATTCTCTTCCCCTTATTTATAATTGGATACAATAAATGAACAGCATGAGAATTACAAATGTAGGTTTCCAGTGAAAAATAGAAGGATTAGATTTCAAAACTGGCCAGACAAATTGACACTGATACATGACAAACACATCACAATTACTCTGAGAGAGGGTATTAGTTAGTTCCCAAAATTAGTAAATATATTGGAGTTACTAGGCTGTGACTTCTAGAGAACACTGACTCCACATACTCCATATTCAAAACTGATCATCTTTACTCCTGAAAATCAATGTATTTAGTTTGATTAAGACATGTTAAGCCCGTACTTATGTAAATGAATGCAAGTAAACCACATTTCAAATTGTGCATCAAAATTGAACTGTCCCGGGATAGGTTATTCTGATTTTTTTGTCCTTGTAAAATTGTCATGAGGAGAGTTCAATTAAATGTTTCAGATTAGTATTATATTAACTGAAAGTATGATTGCAGCTTTTCATGAACCTACTCCATGGTGAGTAAAAACAGAAACAAGGGAAGAGAATTTTGGACAAAGTTAATATTCTTTAGGGAGAAAATGTAGTGTGTGGTCCTGCCTGGGCCTGGCTCAGAAAGAATAATTTCATTTTGCAAAAAATGTCAATATTTCAGACTTTGTTTTCATTGTGTAAAGCAAGGCAAAGAGCTCTCAACATTTTGATTAAAAGGTCAGGAGAGCAGTGCTGTGTCAGCATGGCATCAGCTTGGTCCTTGGAGGATGGAACATTCCTGGGCAGCACTGCCCAGCAGCCAGCCAGTGCCTGCCACGCTCCAGCTGAGTTCGTGCTCAGAAAAGCCATTGGTCCCTCTGAGCTGGGCATCTGGGCTGGGGATCTCCGAGAGAACTGCCCTGTGCTCATCCTAGGGTGGTATTTGCCTGGGAATGCAAATAACATCAGAGAGCTCAGCAAGGGCCAGTCGGTCAGACAAAAACTCATGTGGGCACCTCAGGATGTGGCTCAGCAGTGCCACAGCCACCAGCCCTGTTAAACAGACAGAGACATCATCTCTGCTTCACAAGTCCTAAGAGTCTCACAATTGCTGGGAGATGGGAAAACATGCTGCACAAGCATTTCTCTGTGCTAGCAAGGGCTTCATGGTCCTTTTGGCACTTTTGGTTGATGGTGGGACACAGCACTAGCTGGAGCTGCTATCTGACCTTCTACAAAGATTCTTGAGTATTTCCCTAGCAGACTTATTTCTAAGTGTCCAGCTTTGGACAGAAATATGAACCTATCATCAGACTATCCCAGCATAATAATATTTATCCCAACACAGATCAAACACTAGTGTGCATGCAAACAGGTTGTCTCCTTTCTCCTTACTTACACCTTAACATCACAACTTCATCCTTTAAGAATCATAACCTGCAACACAGACTGACGAGACACAAAGCTGAGATGGCGCATTCATGCCAAACACCTTGCAAGGGATTAATGCTGTACAGGAGCTGGAGACTGCCAGCTCGGGGAAGGTCACCTGTCTTGTTGAAAAAGTTAAGCATTTCATTGAACATAGAAACGGGACAGTGGTGTATGACATGCTGTTGACTTTTTTGCACCTAGCTGAAAGTTTATATGAATTAAATCATCATCCTGAACTCTTACCTCTTAGAGGATCAGGTTGGGCTGAATACATCTCACAGTGAAACCACTCTAAGCAGAATGAATATTTGTGACAGTAGTTCAAGATTTTTCTGTCTTGCTAAACCAAAATTTGAAGTATTGAGAGTGCAATAATTAAATAAGGGCACAACAGTTTTGGTTGACCATAAATGATATAAAAAATGTGCTTATATAAAATTGAGCCATATTAGAACTTAATTTAATAGAAATTATAGAATAATATATTTGAAAAAGTACAAGGTGTATTTTTATAGCACAATTTTGCTTCTTGCAGCCCATTGTTTGTGAGAGAAGCACCTTTATTTCCAGTACTTGATTTCCAGTGCTTTCAAAAGACTGTCTGGAACCAGAGAATTTGGAGGGGGGAATGTGGGAGCTGGCTGACTTTTGTCCTTATCTAGGGAAGGGATTACATATATACAAACATACATATATGCATGTATACAAACAGGTTGTATTCAATTTCCAGATATAAATATCAGCCTAAGGTACTAATAGATTATATTATCTGAAGAAATTATCAGCATTGTGATGATTCCATGCCAAAAATTTTCTAGGCACCATAATGATTTCAGAAAGCATTTTGGTTGGAGAATGACTGATTGTAGACACTTGAGGAAATGGATGCAGGTAAGCCAGGAATGGAATAGATCTGCTAAGTACTGTAGGTGAAGGGAATTGAGGTGGAGTCCTTGCACAGCAGGTCTCACGCTAATTACAAAGTGGAAAAAATGAGTGTGAGAATGGCTGATCTTTGAAAAAAGCAACTCTGTTTTTTCTGCTCTCTTAATTCATCCACAGTTATGCTGACTCCTCTGTATCTTAGCAGTAAATATTCATTCTATACTTGAAAAATCAAAATCTTATCAGTTTGGCTCTCTTAGGCACTACTGTTGCCTAACCATATCCTAGCACTGAAACAGCTAATAATTTCTTCTTAATCAAAAAAAGCCAAGCTTTTAAAATCCACGTTGATCATTTGAGGGAGACTTTTCCTCCAGAAAACTGGCATCATTCCTTACCTTTAAAAATGGAGTCAAGGAGGCACTTAACTGATATCAGAGCTACAACCAGCCTGAATTCACTATCTGCACATGAATCAGCAATAAATTTCTTCAGACTGGGATGTGTTTCTCACTCCTCAGCCACCTCCCCTGAAGTGTTGAGCAGAAAGATGAGGAGAAAATCTTACAGACCTGGCAGGAGGGATGGTGTAAAATCATAGTTCTGTACTGACTTCAGAAAGAAAATTAATAAATATTGTATTCATAAAACTTCCAAGGTTGCCAAGCCTCATTTTTTTATAAACACTTTAAATAAAGAATGAACTTAGAACAAACTTTCAGCATTGAAGATGAGCCTGCAAAGGCACAGAATTCAGCAAGAAGCAAAGCACAGAGAAAGAGGGTTTTGTCCTCAGTCCAGTCCACACAAAGCTGTCATCCCTCAAGAAACGAAGCTCTGCAAGGAACTGATCCCTGATTTCACTCTGACCCTTTGGTCAGATGTCACAGTGGTCAACATACTGAAAGTGGCTCAGTGTGCAAGAAAAAAACCAAGGATGCATCAAGAATGTGAGAGAGGACAGTAACAGTAATATTGTAATGTCAGTTAATGATTTGATGGTACTCACTGGTGTTATAAAAGTTTAATTCCTACATCATGTCAATAGCCCAGGGTGATGTCCCTCCACAGCTCCTCCCTGTGGAGGGACACTCAGACATGCTTGGCAGACACAGACAAGGCACAGGATGTTTCTGACCCATGGTGGACATCCTTAATATGAATTACCAGTGTCTCAAACCAGGCATCTGACTCTCACTGAATAATCAAAGAATAAAAATGATCCTTTTTACTATTTAATAAAAAATAAATTAAAAAAAAAAAAAGAAGAGAAAAAAGAGATCTAATATTAATCAGACAAACTATTGTAAAAGGAGACAAGCACTACTAGCTCACAGATTTTGACTCCTTGACTCAGACACAGTGAGTACCATCCTCAGTGTCTGGGTGCCTCAGCTTCCCAAGAGCATCAGATCCAGCTGATCTACTCAGCATAGAATGAACTAATGTGGAGAGCCACAAAGGCCACCTGGCCACAAAGGGTAGAAGATGTGGTCACTCTCAATAAACACGTTGGGAACTATGAGCAATGAGACCACTTCCAGCCTAGAGACTTGGGGTCAGTGCAATGGTGCAGCCTATCAGCGTTGCCTCTCCCCACATCCTCAGCAATAACCTTTGAACCCACCAGAATTGGGGTCACAGCTGGGTAGTGTGTGGCCACTAGCAGCAGCAGCTATCCTGGGAGCTTTGCTGCTTTAATGAATTAAGACACTGTTTTAAATATTCCTTCTGCTGTAAATCCAGTCTCAAAACACTCTTTTTTTTCTTTTTTTTAAATGAGGGATTCTCATTTCTCTTACTTGAAAGTACCTTTTTTGTTTTTGTTCCCTTTCCCTTTAACTGCTGTCAGAGCTCACAGAGGGATTGCTCAGCTCTTTCTTTGGTCTTCAGGAAGGGCACAGAAACAGTAGGTCTTCAGTTCCTCTGCTGAGTTACTGGAGGAAAGACAGGGGAAGTGAGAAGAGAAGCAGAGAGCAGAGTAATTAAAATTAACTGCAGGCATATATGATTAATGTTATTTGTATAATACCATTTAACCAACAGCAGCACTCTCATAACAATGGTTTGAGGGAATCTTGTGGCAAATGGAAGGAGCTGCTGTTGGTGGATGATAATGCGCTTCTGCAAAAAGGCTCTTTTTATGATTCGTGTTTTAGAATTGCAAAAATAACAGTAAAGGGAAAAACATAGCTCCTGGGTACAAATACGAGAATGCAGCTGAACCTAGACAGCACCTTTATGAATATTACAAGGACATTGACATCACTGGTGTTATTTTCTGCATAACAGTCTTCAAATTGTTAATAAGACTACATGAAACTGGCTGCAAGCCTTGTTTCTCTACCTGTATCCTACTGTAGTACCTAGACTTTAAAAAAATCACCAAAATAGTGCTTAAAACGTATAAACCTGCAGATATTTTGATGAGAATTATCTTTCTGTCCTACCTCTTACAGTAAAAAATTCAAGCAAAAGATAATTGTCCCAGATTTTTTTCCAAAGGCTAGAGAAACAGACAGCTTTTATTCTAAGTGCTTGCACTACTGTTCCTCTGCAGCCTACAGGAAATCAGGTCTGTGAGGGTCACATCCTTAAGTCATTTTTCTGTGGCCATCTAATGATTTGTTCAAGTCAATTTTCCATGCTGATCCTGGGGAACATTATAAATGTTCTGTTACACAAGCTGTGGCTCCAGTTCTACAGAGACATGTGTGATTTGCTAAATTTAACCCCCTCCAAGTCTTTCTGGCTTCAATGACATTATTCATTTGAGCAGAATAGTTCACCAGTGTTGTGGTTTAACCTGAAAGGCAGCTAAACATCATCCAGCCATTCATTCACTCCCTTCCAGTGGGATGTGGAAGAGAATTAGAAAAAGGTTAAAACTTTTGGGTTGAGAAAAAGACAGTTTAATAGCGGAGAAGATGAAGGGAACACAATAATGATAAAAGAATACACAAAACAAGTGATGCAAAATGCAATTCCTTACCAGCCACTGACTAATGCCCAACCAGTCCCTGAGCAGAGTGCCATCATGTCCAGCCAAATCCCCTCAGTTCTGCTCTTCAGCATGATGTCATGTCATAGGGAACATCCCTCTGGTCAGTCAGGGTCAGCTGTCCTGGTTGTGTCGTCTCCCAGTTCCTCATGCACCCCCAGACTCCTCACTGGTAAGGCACATGCAAAGCTGAAAAGTCCTTGTCTTAAAGCAAGTCCTGCTCAGCAATAACCAAAATATTGGTGTGTTATCAAACTTTTGCATGCCCTAAATCCAAAACACAACTCTGTTCCAGAATGTTTTTAGAACCTTATGATTTCTGATTTAACAGAAACCCACATGAGGCAGGGTTCTTCATTACACTTCTGAATTTAGGATTGTACCCAGATGCAAGAGCAGCACAAATACAGCCATGCAAGGTATTGATATGGTGTCTGGAACAGGAATAGGAGGCTTAAAATAAAATAATAACTTCACAGAAGCAAGCAGCATGGTTTCATTTCTTCTGATGTGTACAATATTGACCATTCTGCAGGAAGGCAGAGTTTCCAGCTGATTTTCCTGGCAGCAGCAGAAGTGTTTTGGGGCAAAGTTCCCTTTTGCATCTTTCAGGAAGAAATAGCAGATTCCAGAGGTTAGAATCAATGAAGTTGTTGGAAGCAACACAGGTCTGTAACAACTTAAACTCCTTCAGCTCTTGATTCCAACCTCTCTTCCAGGCTGCAAATATATGGATCATCTCTACAATAATGTCAGTTATTCATTAAGAATTCTGTCCAACAGTCACAAGAATGACTCTTCAGTTTTCAACCATATGGGATGATGGCACTTTAGAAAAAAAATTGGTTCTAACTAGTATTTCTATTAGATGTTATGATGACAGTAATTTCAGAGAAGAAAGTTAGTTAAATTTAGATGTTTTGGAAGCAGGATTTGTAGTAATATTATTTTGAAAATATAATTTTCTTTCAGCCTAAATGAAAATGGATGAATTATTTTCTGTGTCGATACCATTATGATTAGCTGTTCTGTCATCCACAGGTGTGTACAGTTGTTGAAGTCTTTCTTTCCTTGCAACAAGCTTATATGATAACATGAACAGCTTGTACTAAATTAGAATTTATTTCACAAGTAACTCCCTTCTAAGAGTTTTTTCTTTGCCTTGGTAAATTTGGTTTTGTGACTGTTTCCAATAAATAGATGCAGTATTATCTAAAAGCTCATCTAAATGCCAAAGAATATTGGTTTTATTTAGAGGATTGCTTGTTTTCTGGCATTGAGTGTGTTGATCTGTGGATTTAAAAAATATTTTTATTACATATGATAGATTATATTTTCTGTATTTATTGTGCCGTCTAGCAGTTTGATGCTGATGGAACAGTAGTGGTATACCAAATTCTCGATGAAATTATCTCTAAAAACTCTAATTCAGAATTCAGATACATCATAAGAACAACGTAGTTACAGTTACACAACTGTCTAAAAAGATCTGGTTTAAATGGATCATGCGAAGAATTACATAAGGAAGAGGGAGCTGGTCTCAATCAGTTCATTGCTCAGTTTGTATAGGCATTGGGAATTGCCCCACCAAAGGTTCAGGACCTTGCACTGGAGCTTTGTTGGTCTTCTTGAGACTTGCATGGGCCCTCTCCTCAAGCCAATTAGGGACCCTTTGGACAGCATCCCTTCCCTCTGGCAAAACAACTTCACCACTCAGTGTCATCTGCAGCCTTGTTGAGGGCGCACTCGACCCCCTGTCTGTGTAGCTGATGAAAGTATCAGGTAGGAGTGGTCTCAATAAGGACTCTTGAGACACATCCCTCATTACTGCTTTTCATTTGGACATTGAGCCATTGACTGTCACTCTTTCTACATGGTCAGTCAGTTCCTTATACATCTAGAATCCACCCATCTCTCTGGTTTAGAGGTAAGAATGTTGCGGGGCACTGTGTCAGGCCTTACAGAGTCTGTGTAGATGACATCCTTGTCCACTGATGCAGTCACTCCACCACAGAATAGAACCCCTGCAGTCTAGGATGGGTCTGTGGCTTTTCATGTTTCTTTAGTGAGGATATCACAGTTATATGTGGTAGACTGTCCTATTCTACTTCTTTATGAAATCTGAGCAACAAGTAAAAAGGTCACATGGTGGGAGTATGAGAAATCATTGTAGGGGACTCATACAAAAGGACTATGCTGACCCTAGCAAGAAGAATGAAAAGACAAGCTAAATGTTTATTCTGATTTGATTTACTTTTCCTCTGTGCTTTAAAGGTTGCCAAAATTTAAAAAAAAAATAAATAGAGTGTTATAGAATTAAAGATCATTACATAAGCAAAAGGAGAGTGCTAATTCCATATGACAGCTCAATTCTGGCACTGCATAACTCCTGTATATTTGGTATTTTTGCAACTGAGAGACTCTATTGCAACTTTTTGTACTTAATTCTGGATGGTATGTTAAGAATTCAGTTAATATGCTCTGCAGAGCATGAGTTAACTAAGAGTAGCTGCTCTAAAACTTGAAATTCAAAACTTGGTCATACCTGGAATAATTATTACAGAAGGGATAAAGACACACCTTTGACATCAAGACAGCCTTTCAATTTTCCAGTTCCTGCTCAAAAACCAAAGACTCTTCAGGCTTTTCAGTTTAAACAGTCATATGAATAACTTAATTTAAGAACACAGGATATATGCCCCTGTAAGAAACTGCTCTCTTGTTTTAACTCAGGTTTGTTTGCTTGGATTTTTTTTTTTTTTTTTTTTTAAATCAAACTATGGCAGACACCTAGAAGGTAAAATTTTAATTGGAAACAGGCTAAGTCATAAAATTAAAGATTTTAAGCCTTTCAATCAACATACGGGACTGATTGTAGGCATCACAACCTAACTCGTAGTACATAGGCAAGTGACCTTTCAGTTAATTAAGGCTAAGCTTCAAAACCAACAAATGTATTTTGAATTATAAATTGTGCAATTAGACTGGGTAAGACATCACCACAGGGAATTGCTAAAGTCAAACCTAGGTAAAATTCAGAAAAAAATTTCTGATTCCAGTAACAAGGTTTCACAACAGTGAAAATTAATTACAGTGTCCTTTCTTTTCAAAGCAGGGACAGAAAGATTCAGGACGCAAGCCTTTAGGGATGGGGTCTAATGTCTACTGTATTTTATACTTCCTTTTCTGTATAATTATTGCTGCTTATTACAGGAAAAAAAGGCTGGTGGCATCTCACCCCTTACAGTAATTGTCCTGCAGTATAAAGTGCTGTTCAAGATAAATGAAGTCAGTAAAATACAAACATACTCAGTATCTGTCCCTGAACTTTGAAGAAAAGTTTCTGGCAAGAAACCAGAATTGCTAGCTTCACTAAGATGCACTCAAATATTATGCTGGGAGCAGTTGCATTTATTTACCATATTCATCGAGAGGTTTAGTTATTGCTTCTTATCATACTTGATTTACTTTGAGAGTTTAGTCTTATTAACAGCTTGTACATATGTCATAAAAACGAGGCAACTCTTAATTCATTAAAAAAATAAAAATTTATTAACCAGGGAAAATTAAGACAACAGTGGAATAAAAGTAAAAAAATAAAATAAAACGACCCGGGAACGCGGTGATCGGAGATCCAAAAAGCCAATCCGGCTGTTAACCCACGGCAGAGATCTGTGGTGCTGGGGTTGCTCCAGCTATTCTAAGAGCAAGCTGCTCGCACGAGTCTCTGAACAGAGATTCAGGCCTAGATCCCACAGCACCAGACTTTACCCTATCCTGGGGGAAAAACAGCTCCTCAGCTTCTGCACCAGGTTTATACCCCTTTGGCTCCTCCCCAGACCGCCCACAGTCCCGCCTCCATGGCACAAGGTGCTTGGTGGGTGCTGGAATGATGTAAGGTCTCGTTCTCCAATGGCTCGTTGTCGCTGGGGGCACTGATGGCACATGGTCCTCAAGGCGGGAAAGGTGCTCACTAGTGTTCCACGTTGCCATGGAGCTCAGTGCCAGACCAATGGCTCACTTCTAAAATTAGTCCTATGGCTGTGGGGTGAGGGGTTTTGCCTTTAGGAACCTGGCTTAAGCTGAGGGACTGAGTCCATAGAATCAAATGATTTTTCAGGAAAATATAACTCTCTTAACTTGGTTTAGAACTCACAAACAACACATAACACTCAAAATACCTTATAACTTAATTCCTGTTTGAAAAATCATAATTTTAGTCGACTAACCTTGAAATACCTTAAAATCCCACTCCTTTTAAATACAGCACTTACTCCACTAATTCCCACTCTATAACATGAACTAGAACTCTGAAACTTTATTAAAACTGAAATAAAAGAGAACTTTTCTTAGTTTAAAACTCCTTAACTGATAACCTCACTAATTAGTAAAATATAACTCTCTGAACTGAATCAGTGATGGTTTTCCTGTGCTAAAGTAAATTTTTAAATTTAATGAATGACACATATATACTAATGTACAAATAATAAATTCATATTATCACTATTCGTATTTATATTTTCCATAATCTAATGGATACATCTGAAAAAGAATGAAGAATGTATTGAGCTTTTCTGCGATAGCATTAGTTTTTCACAGTAGCTGGTATGGGGCTATGGTTTGGATCTGTACTGAAAACGGAGTTGATAATACAGGTAGCTTTAGTTATTGCTGGGCAGAGATTGCACAACCAGGGCCTTGTTTGCTCCTTACACTTCCTGAGCAAGTACTAGGCTGGGGGTGCACAAGAGGTTGGGTGGAGAGACAGCTGGGGCAGCTGTGCCCAGCTGATCAAAGCATTTGTCTTCACAAGTCGCCATCCTGGATAACAAAGCCCTGCTATTCTGGAGACAACTGGTTACCTCCCTGCTGATGTGAAGTATTGAATTAATTCCTTTTCTGTTTTGCTTATGTGCTTGGCTTTTTCTTTGCTGACTGAACTGCCTCTACCTCAACTCAACCATTTTTCAAGTGAAAGTGAATGAGCAGCTTGGTGGTGTTTAACTATCACCTGGGGTTAAACCACACTACACCAGAACATTAATTCCTGCTCTTCTGCACTTTGTGAGCAGCACTGGCTCTGAAGTGCTCACTGTGCAGCTGTTTTAGTAAAATATGGGTGAAATTACATCTCAAAGCCTAGCTCATTTAATTTCTTTTAAAAAAATGAATGTCATGAAATGATCAAGAATTATTAAAGATGCTTAAGCACAGATCAGTTGCATTACTTGAAACATGGTGTGTGGGTGTGTCTCTGTGTGTGTGTGTGTGTGTGTGTGTGTGTGTGTTCTATGATCTATCTTCAGACACAATAGCCACGGGTCATCCAGCCCTGAGGTGAGAAAGAAACACTGTAGGTATTTCTCAAGGAAAGGTGCAAAACTTCTTAGGAAATGTAGGAACACTTCAGCACAGACTCACACAAAAATACTCAGCTCATGTTAAGAAATTGGAATACATTAAAGATTGCTGATATAGACTGAGGTTTGTTTTTTGTTTTGTTTGGTTTTTTTGTTGTTTTTTTTTTTATGATTTATTTTGTGCTTTACTAAGAGGAGTTTAAAGAACAACAAAGAAATTAATGCTTTCCTGAAAAGAAACCTAACTATTACAGATTTGAAGAATTCCAGTAAAACATTCTTTATCATCTCCACCCAAAATGCAATTCCTTCCCCAAGGAGATTTACTCCTTCTTGCAGTTACACATAGTTATTCCCCATATGATTTCTATCTGTTTGGCCTCTGTAGTATTAATAACAACCATAATTACATTGTGCCTTCTGACCCCAGTTTAACATAACACATTTCAGTTCACATACTAAGTAAAATGTTTAATCACAAGTGTGCTGAAGGAGGAGCAGGTGTTCTCAATATCTCACCTCCAAATGCTTGCCCTTTGGCTGGTTTCCTCTTACACACCCATTTATTATAAAGCTGATGGAACTTGCTGCTCCTGCCTCTCTAAACTTCTTAAGTAGCACCTCCGGCAGCAGCATTATTAAAAAATAAAATCGAATGTGAAAAATAGGGCAGCTCTATGGTCATGAGGACTTGGTGCTATTTAGATTACACAGCTCTTTAGGTATGTCCTTACGTTTAATGACGAGCATTTGGTACCCGCAAGTATATAATCACCTAAGCTCATGTCATTACTTGGTTTAACAAATAATGCTTAAATCATGGCTCTTGATGGATTGACAAGAGAATGCTTTTCCCTTCCAACTAATAAAAAGGAGACGGAGCCGGGTTTCCTTTTTTTTATTGAGGGTTTTTAGAGACTGTTTCATTCCTGAGCCTGCAAGGGCTAGTCAAGGGATTTCATCTAATAATGTGAGAAATGTACTTGATGGGGATCTTGTGTCATTCTGTGCAGAAAGGTAAAGAAAAGATCATCTTTCTTTTTGACAGAGAAGAACTCTTCAGTGCAAAATAGAGCTGGATTCTCATTCTGCATCTCTGAGGTTCAGCATAATGAGAATGAAGTCCTCGAAAACTTATTAAAACCTGATGGAGGCAGATGCTTATTATGCACAACTGAGATTTTGATGAGACTTCTTAGGAATTGCTGCCACTTGTATGTTTGCAATGTACTTGGATCTTTCCCAATACTGACCTATGTTTTAAGGTCTAAAATGAGTGCTATCCCTGCTACTTTAATGTACAACACAACACAACACAGAAAGGAGAATATTGCTTGGTAATACCTGAATAAAGCTCATAATTCCCGGTTGAGATAGAGCAGCTGTCCTTTTGAAAGCTATCCAGTCTTTATTTGAAGAATTTAAGTGATGATGAATGTGTAAAATGCCTATAAAATTAACTGCTGTGAGAAGGTATTTTTATTTAAAATTTCATCATTCAAACTACTAAAATATATGTTATATGTTTGGATGAAGAGCCTTTTTCACTTGAAAACAATCTCTCAAATGCTGTACTTGTACATTACAAACAAGTCACCTTTCAGCCCTCCCTTGGATGCACTAAAGAAATCAAACTTTTTTATCCTCCAGCTGAAAACATGTTTTCCCTGGATGTAACTGGTTCTTATAACTCTTGTCAGCCTTTTCTAATAACCTTTAGCACAGACACCAGAACTGACAGTAATGCTCTCATTAATGCCAAGGCGGGCCACACTATTACTGCTTTATAATTTTGCTTGTTTCCACTTCAAAAGTTCCCATGGGTTCTTTCCATGTTTAATAGTCCTGGAAATGGGTGCTCAGTTGATTGGGTACAGTGACCCTGTATAATCTGCAGCATCACTGATTTCTAAAATAGGATCTTGTCCTATAAATATGACCAATTTCCTTGTAGTTGAATATATTAAAATGTGAGTTGCTAAGTACTATTTATAATGAATCTCAGATCACTCTATAGAACTGGCCTGGTCTTAGCATTATTTACTCTTTCCCAGATTTTTCTTCAGCTGCTAATTGTCTATTTTGTTCAATTAAGCGTCAATGTCCCATTAGTTACCCCTCAGACTGTTCCATGACCCATCTGTTCACACCAAAAGCAAGTTGTATTCATCTTAGTCGTTTTTCTTTCTTAAGTTCATCTATTACTTCTATTAATATTCCTTTGTGAAATCTGAAGTCTTTCTTCTTTCACTCCAGGAAACCAGGCTTGAGTGCAAAGACAGGCAAAGCCAGTGACTGTAATGGGTGCAAATCTGTTTTGCTTATTTTTAACTTGCTTTTTTCCCCTCTGCAGCTGTTCTAACTGATTTGGTAATGACCTGCAGGCAGTCAGCAAGCACCCCCTATCCCTATCCATCATAACTTGTCCTTTCTTTTATTCTGTCTCATCAAGTCCACTAAAGCATTTTTCAAAGGATCAGTCTTTTTATTTCCAGTATTTTCCACATGGCAGTGCAGTAATAAGGCTGGCACAAGACCCACTGCAGGGAATGAAACTTGTCCTAAACCCAACTAAGCCGTTTTCACAGCCCAAAGCTTAGCCAAAAAATTATTGTGAATTCTCTCTGCTATTCCATTATCTACACAGTTTACTGCAGCCCCTCTATCAGGAAAATTCTTTTCCCTCACAAGGGAAAATGGCACAGACTGAGAGAGATGCTGCTTTGTACTGCACAACAGGAGTACTTGGAGATGTTCCATTTCTGTCTGTAGTGTAACACTCTTTGTTCTAGCCAAGCAATGTATCCTTTTACTAGACATTAGCCACAAAGGGATCTTTAAACATCACACTTGGGCTACTGAGAAGTATTTGACCATGTGTCGACATTCAGACTGTAGCATTTGCTCATATGCCAATGCTCGCACACTTGGCTGAGCTGATGAGCTGATACTGCACTGGAGCTGAAGTCATCCTTGCCTCCCCTCAGCTGTGCTCACAAAATGCCTCACCTTCCACAAAAAAAAACAAACCCAAAATAACAAAAATCCAAACCAAACCAAAGAAACAAGAAAAAACCAAAATGAACCAACAAAATAACAAACAACAACAAAAAAAACCAAAACAAAAACAAACAAACAAAAAAAACCCACAACCAAAAAACCCAACAACCCCCTCCCTTCCAAAAAAACCCCAAATCAAAACAAAATACCTCCAAAACCGTTTGGTCATCTTCTTTTCTTACACCAGAAATTGAAAAATTCACCTGAGAGAATCATAACCTGCATTCAAATCCATTTTATTCCTTTTTTGAGCAAAAAATTTGATTCTGAATTACAATAGGTATTTGTAAAAATCACCTTCTGTATGGCTTCTTTAAATGTCTTTTTAAGAAGGGGCTGGTAGTCACATCCTCATTCCCAGGAGAAAGTTTACACTCTTGGTTGTAGCAGGGCATCTCCCTGATCTTCTGTTGGGGACCGTCCTTCCAAGCAACAAAACATTCACAGCGTGTGGAAGGAGCCAGAAATGAGCAGGCAAAAAAGGCCAATTCCAGCCTGGAGTCTGAACTGGAAGAAGTAATCCAGATATCTGATCCCTGCTGCAGGTAAAACTCATCCATATTATCTGATGGGTTTTATGTGTAAACTGCAGAAACAAGGATGTAAAGCAGGAATTTTGGAAACACTGGTCTATGGTCTGTAGCAGCTGTAGGTGTCTTCCCTCAAAACAAGGTGTTGAACTGCAGGAGATACAAATGCCTGCCTAAAGTACTTACTTGGGGTATTCAAAGGCTGGAAAGATAAGGAATTCTACCCCCTGTGCCAAATATTTCTGTTGATTAGCATTTAAGTGACCCTCAGTCAGCGTTCATTACTGTTTTTTGTTGGTTAACCTTTTGACTAATTCTGTGCTCTGGATGTTGTTCTGGGGCCTCAGGATGCTTATAAGGTAAACACTGCAGCATCGACATAGTGAGGGCTGCCCAAATCGTCTGCTAACGCCAACCCCAACTAAAGCAGAAATGCAGGTCAAGAAGGGGTAGTGGATCTGCCTCAAACTGGGGAAAATTATGATTATGAAGGGAAAGTCCCAGCAGCTGGGATGCATTAGGGTAGAATGATGTAAGGATGAGACTAAAACAGATTTTTTCCCAAAGAAGGAGTAGAGACGCAGAAGGAAAAAAAAAAGTTTCTTATTTTAAGAAGTCTTAAAAACCAGAAAGGCATAGTAAGGACCCAGGTAAGAGTATCTCTCATGATCATATATTCCTCTGAGTAACAGAATGGTTTCTGACAAAAAAAACCCCTTTTTTCTCAGTCTGAGGTGGTCCAGAGGTCAAAGTCTCTTCTGTCTCCATAGTCCTTAAATGGTTCTTACTGCTCGCTCTCTCTTCACTCTTTCTGTTTTTCCCTAACAAAGCCATCTGGCCCAACTTTCACAAGGCTGCTCAGTACCTCGCTGGGTAGGGCCTCATACTCCCTTATTCATGTCAAGTTTTTTTGTCACACATCATTTATAGGTTTTTTTCCTTATAAAAACTACTGGAGCTTAGAAAAAATAGCTGGTTTTTGCTATTGTAATAAAAATAGCAGGCCACAATAATAGAACCACCCTTCTACATTAAGTAAATTAAAGAAAAACAGTAATGCTCTGATTAAAACATGGGGAACGGGAACTTTAAACCTAGGGCTGAAAATGTCTGAGTCCAGACAAGCTGACTTAGACTGAGTTAATTCTTTGTATTAGGGAGCCAGAACCTTTTTCAAAATGTCTCCAACTCTGAACAAGAAGAGGGTCTGAATTTCTTGGAATTTGCATTCTCAAAATGGTGCTTGATATTTTGACCTTAAGCCGAAGATGGGTTTAGTTGACCTTGAAGTGCAACAAGTTTCTTTGGCACAGCAGTTTTCTACCAAATCTCTCCCCCTTCCCAAATCTTCCTTTACGCCTGTCACCCCTGACGGCATTTGTAGAGGTAAATAAAATATGCTGGGACTGCCCTTGGACAAATAGTATGGAAAGGCTCATGTCTATACAGTTTCACTCTATTAACCCTTCTTCAAACTGCCCATGGAGAGCATTTTCTGGCCTGAGCTGGCTCCCAGATTGTCCCCATTGTGTCACTACTTGGCTGAGACTAAAACTGCCAAACATTTCTCAGTATGAATGGTTGCATTCATTCTATACTCAGGCCCATGTGCTGACCTGGTTTAGTTTATTAGTTTAGCTGTAATCTTTGTGGCCACATCCAATTATCTATCAGCTTCTTTCTGAATTTAAGTAAAGCTGGTTTTATATACTCAGCCTTGGATGTGAAGTACATCCTTAAGTACAGTCCTGCAGTCTGTCTTAAAAAATCCCTAACAAATAACCACTCAGAAGAAACAAACAAACAAAAAATGAGAAAAACCCAAACCAACCAAAGAAACACAACCCCAAACCAAATCCTTGACTCAATATATAATTCAAGTTGTGTTGTTTTTTGTTTTGGTTGTTTTTTACCCTTTTATCATTTTTCTTTTAATGTTTTAGGGCAAGAAGAAATGGCCTCAAGTTGTTTCAGGGGAAGTTTAGATTAAATATTAGGAAAAATGTATTCACTTAAAGGCTGTCAAGCATTGGAACAGGCTGCCCAGAGGAGTGGTGGAATCACCATCCCTGTGAGTGTTCAAAAATTGTGTAGATGGGACATTTTGCAATGTGTTTTTGTGGTAGACTTAGCAGTGCTGGGTTAATTGTTGGACTCAATGATCTTACAGGTCTTTTCCAAAATTAAATTTTCTATTATTCTATGATCCTATTAATGTTTAAAAATTTAGATTCTGGAAATCAATTGAAAAGAAGTATCCAGCCACTCAAAAAAAAAAAAAACAAAACACAATAATAAATTACAGGTACTATATAAGGAATGCATAGTCTTGAAAATAGGGAAAAATTAATATCTGTTATATGAACCATATTAACAAACAAAAACCACTAAAGATTCATATTTCACTGATTAACCTTTGACCACTCCAAACTGTAAGTTCTGTTGGTTAAAAAAAATGTTGAAATTATCACACAGGGATATAGCAATGGCAAAAACTACTTTCTGCCTCACCAAAAGTTATCTTAAGGAGAGATTGTTGTCAGATGCTGGGACTGGTCTTTCTTCCTTATCCCCAGAAGTGGCTTCAGCTTCAGCAACGATATGAGACCTCCTAAAGGGGGAGGTGGAAAAGCCAAGTGGACAGAAGTGAGCTTGTATCATGGAAGAGCAAGTTTGATATGACTAAAATTGTTATGACTTTGTTTTTACAAATATCAAGGTTTTTCTCTACCCAGCCTAAAAACAAAATCTTGCAGCACAGACTCCCATATGTAATCATTTCTTCTATTCAAACAAATATTGTTAGGCGTTTCTTTTTCCTTTTTACTTGTATTACTTCCTTTGAAAAAGAAAATACTGATACTCTGAAAAAAGAAGAAAAAATGTGACAATGACCTTGCTGGATATGGATAATGTGATTTGAAGTCCTAAAAGGTTCAGAGACAGATGATTTTCCATGTTGTGGGGCAATTATTTAACTGGTGTGTTAAAGTATAAAAGCCACAGAAAAGATACCAGCACTATTGCTTTCCACTGCTGTGCCAAGCGTGGTGGTTGTGAGACTGTGTGAGGAGTCTCACAGCTTGCTCAGTATTTATTTTGGGGAAGTCTCTTTTTCCTGGAAGATATCTTGCCTTTAACTTTAAAGACTTTTCATAGACAGGGGTGTCTGCCCTGGAGAAAGTTGATTTTCTTTTATCTACAGCAATAGACAAACAAACAAAACTAACCTGCACATTGCCAGCCTGGCAGACCAGGGTCAGGACAGGTGTTGAGCTGTTGTGGGGGATCTGGTCCCTTTTTCTGCCATTTCTGACTACAAGTGGAGGTGATGGAGAGAAGGTGGGAGACTTTTCCTATCTTGAGGTTCATCATACATCAGGTGTTTTGGATCTGAGCAAGAGTTGTCCTCAAACCTATGGTCCACACTGCCCAGGCACTGCTTTAAATATTTTTAGGCTGCTTGGCTTTGCAAACATGCTTTGGAAATCCTTTGTGGCCACCTTCAGAGAGGTGTCAGAGCACATCTGCTACACTGGGTGTGGGATAACCCTTCTCAGTTTAGGAAGCCCAGACAAGAAGTGACACAGTTATAGTACATTTCTGTTGTGTTGTGCCCTTGAAATAATGATGCAATATTCACAGCAGATGAAATAAGCATAAGTAATAGTCATTAAATAAATGCTGCTTTGAAGAATGATAAGGGTGCAATACACTAGTGAGAACTTTGACTGTCATACAAAAATGCAGAGTTAACTACACTGTTATTAAAAGCCAGGCCATATTTTCCAGCCATTTTTATTTGTGAGATCTCCTTGAAATGCCTTATAAAACTTGGGAACCCAGGCAGCTTTTCTCTAGGGAATATAAAACTATAGCAGCTGATACTGGTAAAATACATTATATGGAGCCTTAGAAATGACTGCTTGATTTGTCCAGTATTTATTGCCTGAATAATGTACAGAAACAGTAAAACAGAAAAGCACAACTTTCCATCTGTGCTGCATTATGCCATACATAAGAACTATTTTTCATTTCAAATGTTGGTATCCCCGTAGGCTTTCTTGCTTTGATATCCTATGCTACCACACATGATATGATAGAGTATAAACAGACTGACTATAAATCTGAATCTTTACAGTTTTGAAAACTGAAACATTCCAGCATTCACTTCCCACCGAACAAGCCTCTTAAAATGTAGCCTAGGTCAGGTGTTTGGATTTTTTTTTAAATGGAGGCAAAGGTTGTTACGCAGAAATCTGAAACCAGCTAAGAAAACAGAAAAACAAATTATCAAAACCAAGAAAACAGAAAAAGTGTCCCCATCTGGTATACAAGGTGCACAGCCCAAAATCTCACCAGAACATAAGGGAAGGATTTGCTGTTTAAAAAAGAAAGCCTTCAAGCATTAATTTTCCTTTATTCTCTAAATCTCTACTCACAAGTTTGCCTACCTTAAATGTCACTGAAGTGTGAGCCTGTGTGACACTGGAGGAACACTGTCTCCCTTTACCCCTACCCACTTGAAACCAGAGAGAGACAGCATGTTAGAACAGATGGGCTGGTAGCCTTACAAGGGGTCAAAGTTGTTTAGCAGGAGGGATCAATTTTGGTGGGGCTTTTTTGTTTATTTTGTTTTGCTTTTTTTTTTTTTTTTCCATTACGTGCTTTGTTTATTTAAAAATATAAGTAAGTTATAAGTAAGTACAAGTAAGTTTTTGCAACAGAATGAATTTTGTGAATTAAACAGCTCTCACTATTTCAATGTTTTTTTCTATTTTTCTGACTTGAACCTATATTCTATTTTTCTGACTTGAACCTTTTGTAACTTGATATAAGTATGAAATTGGAAACAATTTCTGGTGACGAGCAGCACTTTGGAGCTCCACAAAATCCTTCTGACTGGAGTGAGAAGGGTGGAAGGATGAGTGTCAGGTATTCTGAACAAAAACTTTCTGAGGGTGACAATAGAATCTGTGTATGGAACTTAGATTAAGTAACCACAACAAAAAAGGAGCCTTAGTGTGATGCTTTTTCAGCAGAAACAAATGCAACCCAAATAAATCTCACTAAAGAGATAAATAGAGGGCAGGAATTGGTGAAATCCAGATGTTTTGACCACAATATCTTGTAATTTCCTTGAGATATTTTAAATCCTCTTACTGGAGGAAACTGAGGAAGGTGGATGAGGAGGCTGTCAGATTCAGGGGGACCAGGGCAGTGGGGACAAGGTGGGTTCCTGGACTTGGCTGTGGCAGGGGGCCATGGGCCCAGGGCTGATTCCCAGCCACTCCTCCAACAGCCCCGGTGTCGGTAGGAACCAGATCAACTGATCCACCATCACTGAGTTGTGTGTGTGTGCAACAGCCCAAACCCACACACACAGACACAAAAACCAAAACTTCATGTTGGCACTTTACCAAGGATCCTTGTGCTCAGGAGTAGTAATCCTAGGGGGATCCACCAGCAATGTGTAGAGAAGCTACTGCATATTCTTAAAGATGTGCAAGTCCTGGAAATGTTGAAACTTCAGGGAAAAACAAAAAAAAAGGTGTTATTGCATCTAGCATCCATTCCTCAAAGAAGCTCAAATAAATGTGTTCCATTTTAGTGGTTTATTCTTCAAAACTGTGTTTATTTCTTTCCTTAAGAACTGCAGTGTGTATAATTTTCATTACAAAGGAAGCATTGTTAGGTGTTTTTATGAACCACAGTGAAAATTATTCCTTGGAACAAAAGGTATATCTGTGTTATGAATGGAGTTGTCACGCACGCTAGAGTACACATATGTACGTATATATATATATATGTGTATATATATATACATATATATACATGTATATATATGTATATATATATACATATATATACATGTATATATATGTATATATATATACATATATATACATGTATATATATGTATATATATATACATATATATACATGTATATATATGTATATATATATACATATATATACACATATATATATATATACGTACATATGTGTATATATATTGCTACTATTTATAAAAAGGGAAGAAGTTGAAGGCAGAAAGCTTCAGTATTTTTGACTAGTAAAACGAAAAGGATGACTTTGAAATCAGAGAGGCTTCAAATTTTATAATTCAGTTATTTAAGAAAATATATTTTCTCAGGAAAAACAGGAAAAAATTATATCACCACATATATAGTCATTATAAAGTAGCCCAAGGGGATTACAGATACATGTACTGTATGCACTCTAGATATGGTGGAATTACAGTCACTTCATCTTTTA
The DNA here is from genome assembly GCA_013400915.1 of Pardalotus punctatus. Lineage (NCBI taxonomy): Eukaryota > Metazoa > Chordata > Aves > Passeriformes > Pardalotidae > Pardalotus > Pardalotus punctatus. The sequence goes on from VZTX01001593.1 coordinate 289,918, forward strand.
TATTAAATTTAATTTTAGAATTGTAAATTAAATTGTTTCAAACTTTTAGGTAGAATAAAAAGACATTAACTCTGGAGCCAACCAAGGATTGTTGGCAATAACATGCTGTGACAAATGACAGGGTGTGGCTGGAGAAGGGGCCATAGGGCAGCACATCCTTGTTCTGACTCCTGGAGACAAGCACAACCAAATACCGCGCAAATGCAGGAATGAGGTTGAGAACTGGGCATAGGCTGCTGAGAAAAAGCCAACCCAGGAGAGGGTAACCAAGACCACCAAAGACCTCTGAAGTCCTGATCCGTTTCCAAAAAGGTCTAGAAGAATGGTATGCACAAGATAACAAAACTACGTAGAAAGCAATAACTTCTCTCTAGGGTGAGGAAAACTTATCTATAAAAAGGTAACCCAATGAAGTCCAGGCACACATGTATCCCACAAACCTAGACACTCCAGCAGCTGGATTGATACTGGAGCCAGGACTGGTGATCTTTCTTTCTTTATGCTTTTCTTCCTTGCTCTCCCCCTCTTTAATTCATCTCTCTCCCTCTCTTCACTTTCACCCTACCCCTTTATTTGAAACCTACTGCTGTGTGCTTAGACTAGGAGATAAGGGAGTGAATGATACCAATTTCCATGCCAAATACATAATTTACGAAGAAAACTTTTTAAGCTTTTGCAGACTCTCTGAATTGCCATTCCTTTCAACCATGAACATTTACAAATCTTGGGTGCTCAATTCCACTTATTAAGGATGGGATGCAATGAGTGCCCATTTCATTAAAAAAAGGAAATTTTTTTTGTTCTTTTTGTGTTAAAGTTTGTTAAATTTTAGTCTTTTTTGTTAAATTCCCTTATTTACTCTCAGTCCTTGAGTCTGTGGGAAAGTAGTCTGTTCCCTCCTTCCCCTGGTTTCCCCAAAACACAGTTTCTCAATACTCCAGATATCATTCTTGAAACTGGCTGCATTGCATCAGATTTTGATCTCAAGTTCAAACAAACCATTCTCTTAAACATTGACCCAGCCGCAATTCTGCAATCACTTACTAAAAAGCTGTAGCAAAACATCCACTAAATGCAGGTGCTCTAACAACCCAATAATCTTTTCATCAGCAGTTCCTCATGGTTTCCATTGATGCAGAGGGTACCACAGAGACTTCTGCACATCTCTGCATGGGACAGGCAAAGTCTGTAACTTCTTTATAAAGAGAAAAAAAAAAAATTGTCTTCCCAAGTAGATGAGGTATGTCAAGTTTCTTTTATAAGCAGTGGTGTCACAGGCAGATGGCTGACTTTTCTCCATTGCTTGCAGATTATTTAGTGAGCGCAGGAAAGAAATTTCCAAACTTGAATCAGGTTGTTGTTTTGTTTGCCGTGTCTGCTGAAGCTGTGCATGGTTACTTGCACTTATTTCAATGCCTGTGTCTACACTGGCTGCTTGGGTGCTCCAGAACGGGTCAGGATCCCCTGTGCCTCAGCTGCGGGCACAGCTGGAGCCCATCGCCAGGAGCAGGAGTGGCCAGCCCAGCCCGAGGGACAGTGCCTGCTGGGATCCTGCCAAGCTGAGGAGATGGACAAGCCTTAGTGAACGTCCCTGGGTTGTGCATGAGGGGCACAGGCCTCAATGCTTGGCAACCTCTCCGATGCCACTCAGAGAGGAGTCTACACCCAGCACTGCTCAGCTTTAGTAGCAGCTATCAAGGAAGTGAGGGGGAAAATGACTAAAAACTTAACGATCAACAAAATCTTGCTAATTCCTGTGTCCATTCACCACTGACACCAAACTTCACAGCTTGGATGGATGTAATGCAGACACACATTGCCGTTGTCTAAGAAAACACACTAATGCATCTCAAAGCCAAGCAGTATCAAAGCTATACATTGTGGTTAATCTTTTCCCCCAGAAGTCCTGGATGTGACCTTTTCCTTTGTTATTTGAAACTTGTTGTCACTGTTACACAACACAACTCTGGAATGATCCTCTAACTTGATTAATCAGCTTTCAGTCCCACATCCTTGTCAGAAACAGAGTATTTCCCCTCAAATCTCTCTTGTCCTGCAGTTTCCTGCAGATCCTTAACTAGGATCACTATGGTGTCATGAGCCTGGCAGTCTATGAGCTTTGGCACCAGTTGCTTAACCTTGTTCTAAACATCTCATAATAAATTGTCTTATGAACTGTCCCCAATTTCACAGATCTTTTAAAAACCAATGTTCTTTTAAAACACAGAAAACATTTGTGATACATGAACAAGACTAGCTGCAAGTCAGTCATCCTTTTTTCTAGAAAAGTAAGCTTTCACATCAGATCTAAACCAGTAATATCTTAACTATCTAACATGTGTTTGACTTGAGATATTACTGAAAATAATATGAAAAATGCAAAATGTAATGTGACATGGCAGAAACAGATGCACTTCTAATTTTGATTCTAAAGTGATAATTTAAAATGCGAGCTATTCAGAGAATGATAAATCCAATTAATAAGCAATTAGGAATCAATCAGTAATCAATGCAGTATCATCAGCACAAAAAGAGGTGACATAATAATAGTTTACAAATTTTGCATTCATGAAGTATACATATGCTGTATCCATTAAAGCTGACTTCAGTTACTTAACATTCAATTGTGCATTTTGTGGAGTGAGTCAATAGAGTGACTCACTAGCCCACTGCAGTACCATATGGGAAACTTTCCCTCTCCTGAGCAGATGGAGACTAAGAATGTCACAGACAAAATGTGTTTTGTCTATGGAGAAAGGATGTTGGCGGCTTTGTTCTTGGATTCTTCTACATGCCAAGCCTTCTGCTCGCATTGGGAGTCCTACGTTTTGGGGTCTCGTGGATATTTCAGCATGCCTCTGAAATGCTGACCTGCAGAAGACAGAGAAAACCAGCCTATTCAGAGGCCTGCAAGTAAAATATGACAATTGCTGTGCAATCCAAGATTTAACTGGAGGAAGAAAGCAAAAGAAATCATCACCTTTGCCATCCTTTTAACACATAATCCTCTCTGAGAGAGGCAAGTGCTTTCCATTTCCCTGTGGAAGATTTAGATGACAGGTAATTGAGATGGTGTTACACTTTTGCAGGTGACTGAGGCCACAGAAACCCTATTTTCTATTCCCTTTAGCTCCATCTACCTAGAACTAATCTTTTTTTTCTCTACTGTTTTTTTTTTGGGTTTTTTTTGCAGCTGTTCTTTTCCTCATTTTTCTATGCACATCCCACTCCGACTGAAGAATGACATTCCTTTGAATTATCTGAAAAAGCAGAAGGAAAATACCAAGAGGTATTACAATTTTACTTTCTTTTTCAAAGAAATATAGTCAAATAGGTGTAGGTTTTGCATGGCCTGGTTTTGGGTAGCACAGGGGTCACAAAGACGGCTCCTGTGAGAAGCTTCTGGAAGCTCCCGCCATGACCAGCAGAGCCAATCCCTGATGGCTCTGAAGATGGATGTGCTGCTGGCCAAGCCTGGCCGGTTAGAGAAATTGGTTATGCCTCTGTGATAACATATTTAAAAAGAAATAAAAAAAGCGGCATGCACTCTTTTTTTTTTTTTTTTAAGCCAGAGAAGAGGAGGAGGTGAGAACATGTGAGGCAAACAACATGGAGACATCAAGGTCAGTAAAGAAGGTGGGGGAGGAGACTGTGGGATCAAGGAACTGCAGCTGTCATAAGTTTCTTTACCTCCACCAAGGGGTAAATTCACAGCAGTTCACAGTTGTGCTGCATCTGGAGAGAGTGGTTTCTCCATTGCACATGTGAATGACAGCTTTAGTGATGAGACAGGACCAGACTGAGCCATCAGAATTCACTTAAATCACTGTCACACATACATTTGTTACAGGAGAAAATGACAACTATGGCTAATCAAAAAAATGTTTTCAGAAGATCCCTCTCAGCATAAAATATTATCAGTGACACCACAGAGAAAAGTAAGAATTTTAGTCAAAATCTGCTAATGAAGGATACAGATTTTAAGTGACTCCTGTAGTTCCTCAGGGAGAGTGATGACTTTAGAGACAGTACCCTTATTTGTACCCTGTGAGAAAAACAGGTCAACTGAAGTCAACTAAATTGTAAATTTTTATAGCTAGACTTTTAATCTGTAATTTTAGTGAAGGATTGAATGGACACAAGTATGACACATTGAGAGGCATAACAGTGTTAGCACTTTTAAAAAATACACATATACATTATAAAAAAACTATTAGAAAATTATAGAATACAAGTTTATAAATGCAACAGAAATTGAAACTCTCTTAAGTGTAAAATTTTCAATCCATCATTTCAATAGAGTAATAAAATAAATGTTTTGTTTATTTATCCAGCCAAAATTTTACTCTCAAATGAGAAGGGGAATATTCACCAGCCAAGAGAAAATATCTGATTAAGGACTATGTTAAAGATGGAAATAGAAATATGATTGTAAAATCTCTGAAATGACAAGCCATAATTTCATTGGCCATCCAAATACTTGGAAGAACAAAAAAAGAGATATGCTAGAAATCAAAAATGTGATTCATTAAATGAGGGTCTCCACATCCTCTTTCCTAACTGTCTTTTTATTCTTTCATATTATCAAATAATTGTGAGATTCTATTTCAGCAGCTTGGAGGAAAGCTCATTTATAGCAGGGAAAATTATATAGAGTTCTTCCCAAAGATAACATAGATTATTCCTTCCACTCTCTCTTTCCAGGAATTCTGAACCTAATTCAAGAGAACATTAAAGCACAAATGTGATAGACATCAAGATAATTTGTAATTTCTGGGCTTTGGTTATTGTCCTTTTCTGCTTTGACATTCTTCTTCTTTACTGTTGATTTATTTTGCTCCAGTTTCCTATTTTATACTTTGTTTACATTTTACTGAATTTATTATTATTAATTAAATTTCTTGTTTATGTATGGCTGATACAGTTAGGTGCAAAAACTGTGGACTCCAGCAAGCTGTAGTACATGAACAGGTTTGTTCAAAGTAGAACCTAAACTCTGGTAACCAGCAAGAGCAAAGGAAACCCACGTGAGATTAAAGCTGTGGTAGATTTTGGAGGAAGAAATTGACACTCGTGACCTGTCTGCTTGCACTTGCCATGAGATCACAAGCCTGTTTCAGCAAGAATACGCAATTATTTGATTTTCCCTATAATTTTGGCTCCCAGAAACTTTGTTCACATGTGTGTGAGTTCAAAATCACTTGGGAATGTAGGAAAATCAGTCCATTCACAGATTTCTAAATACAGTTAAACTTGTAGGAAAAGGGAATCTGGCATCATGTCCCTGCTCATTTGTAGCCAAGAAGTGCTGTCTGAGAGCAGAGGTGGGGCAGAGCCCAGATGCTGGCTCAGGGCTGGACATGTCACAAGTAGGCAATGTTATTTATTCAGAGTGAATCTTCGTCATAACATCTCCAGGGGAAGTTGTTAGTTTTGGCAGACTTCTCACATCCCTGAACTTTAATCTTCTGGTATAAGTTGTTGACAAGGTCACAGATGATTCACATAGGCAGGAGTTTTCCTAATACTTGGCTAAAGCAACAGGACTTCCAGAGGAATTATTCTATTAATACAGAAAATTCTCCTTAAATGAAAAATGTGAACAACTGGGTTAAAATTATAATTTAAATTTTTGCATCTATTCATTAAGTTTCATTTTCATCTCATTTTAAAATTGTCTGGGACCAGCTAGGTCCTGTCTGTCCAGCCTGGCTGTCACCCCAACTGCTGGATCCCTTGGCCCTGCAGAGCAATCCCTGCAGCTCCCAGGCACTGCTTCAGCACCCTGTGGAACTTCTGGCGAGGTATGCCCTCGTCTTTCTGCTTACACCAACCAACAAAAGTGCAGTCATCTCAGGTCACGTATGCAGAAGTGACTTGCCGAAGTCTAAGCTTCTCAAATAGGAAAAAGGACTGCTAGAGAAAAAATCACCCTTTCTGAAACAGGTGACAGCAGGAGAGACACTGTGGAGGTGTCTCCATTTCTCCACTTCTCCACTGAAAGAAGGGCTGCCAGCTCAGATTTAAACAACTATTTTTCCTGTGTGAGAAGTTAGGTGAGATTAATCCCACCTCCAATGCTCAAATTAGGAGTCACAGCTATTTCTTTCCCACCAGCTGTAGTGGAGGCAAGATCTGGCAGGCCTGGATCACTTATCTCGCTCTTAAATTTAAACATTATATTAGTAACAATGCCTAAATTAGGCATTTGGAGTAGGTGGTTTAAATATGGTCCCTTATCATAATTTCATGTGCTCTTAGTGTGCTTGGAAACACTTGGGCTTCTTTCCAGACTGAAACATCCAAATAGTATTGCATTATAAAGATATCATGAATGATGTATAGCTCTGCATCACAAAGTAATGCATAGCAATTTTATCTGTGTTTACTTTTTCCCTGAGTTTCGTTTGAATGTCCCCAGAAAAGCTGCTGATATTAACCACAACAGTGACCAAAATATTATTGCACCATTGGAAAAGGAGAGAAAAGAAGAGAAAAGAAAAAAAAAGGAGAGGAGAGAAAAAGTTATTTTTATCTATGTATTTTCCTTTTTTCTTCTCATTCTCATTGTTAAGATTGGCCATTTCAGTTCAAGTTTTAGGAGACAGTAAGAAAATTGGGGAGCAACAAGTTAACCTTATCTAGTTATTTAATCAAAAATATATGCTACTTTCATGCTGAACACTTTGTTGTCTGCTCTGCCAGGAAAAAGTAGTCTCTAATTCGGTACCTTGCTGGCTTACAGTTAATTTAACAATGGGGAAGATTATATGGAATTTAATGTAAGGCAGAAAATGTAAGTTTTTTCAGATCTTTTAGGAAAAGAAGTATTGGGAGCCAGGATAAAGGAGAAAAATTATGAGAACCTTAAAGCAGAAAACATTCCAGCTTAGGGACCTCAGGAAAAATGGATAGATATAAGTCCAAAAAACAAGTTTATATGTCTGTTTCATCTGTTTTTGTTTTAGTTTGCTGGGTTTTAAACTTTTGCCTAGTTTTTCTATTTGAATAATGACACACATCTTAAATGAATTGAAGTCAATACAGAGATGATTTTATAATAAATATAAATTATACATAATTCTGTTATCAAATAAGATTAGGGAGGAAGATGCCTTGAAGCTGTATCCTGCTGTCTGTTACCTAAGTCTTCTTTTTTTAAAAGGTAACTGAAAATAACCATTTACTGTAGACATTCTCTAGATCTTCCTGAACCTCTGTAAATGTGGGTTCTGCTTTCAAAGGAGGAAAGAGTCCCGCTCAGTGAGACAGAAGACTTTGAAAGTCTTGCCTCTCCATATGCGTTTATGTGAACACTTTGTAGGACTGCACCTGAATTACATTTAGTCTATGTCTTACTTTTTTTGCTGTTAAAAGAGTATGTCACCCTCTTACAGGCAAACTGATCCTTGAAGGCAGACACACTGAGGGGCAAGGTATAGAAATCTTTCTCGTATCCTCCATGTTTTATATAATTAAACCCTTCAGAGAATACAGAATGTCCCTTTTTTTACATATGGCTCGTAATAAAGTGGCACCATTCATTCAAAGCTCCTCCACCTGACCATTCCTGTGCCATTCCCACCAAGAATTTTCTCTTCATCTGCCCCCAGGCAGCTCAAATAAATGGTTCCAAGCCTCTTTTTAGTCCTGTGGAATAAAAGATGTTTATATATCATAGAAACATACATCTCAGAGATTCAGACCACAGAGGACTGTGCAGAATTTCCACTAAGGCAGGGACTCCTCAGAGTATAGTTTAAACTGATTCCAGGAAAATGTGCTTGGAGATGCCATATGGGGGGAAAGAGGATCCTTCTGCTTAGAAAGGTCTTTGAAGCAGAGCCTTTGTGGGTTGCTTTCCACTATTCTATCATAGAAAGACCAAATATAAGCTTTCTCATAGACAATCTCTGGATGAAGAAAGAAGCTGTAATCACAAGTTCAGCAGTTCATGGATACTCTCTAATTATTTAAGCATGACATGGGATTTACAGCCACCATGGTGTCTGTAGTCACTGCAAAACTAGACTTGTGAAGTCACACAATGCACTAACAAGCTGAGAGACCTCCGAGAATGCTTAGCAAGTGAGAATCCAACAGCTTCTCAAGGTGAGGCCAAGAACAGGCAGTGCTGCTAGAAACCCCTTCTAGTAAAACTGAACTACAGGTTTACATGAAAGGAAATGCTCAAGGGTATTTTTATATTTAATCTTCTATTATTTTCATTAAAAATATTTTTTAGGAAAAAGAAAACATTCTTTTAGATAGAGAAGACATTCTTTTATGAAAAATATTTAAGAAATATTTTGCTGTCTGGCATGGTATGAGAGACCTTACCTTACTCAAGATGCATAACTGAAATAATCACTATTAGCTAAGAAATGTCTGATGCTTTTTGCTATGACATCATTAAAAATAGATGCTGTGTGTTTTTCCATACATATTCTGACATTACCCACCATAACATTATCTGCAAATGTAGTCACGATTGTTCAACACTGTCCATTAAAAAAACATGTTCCAAGTGCTCATAATTTAAAAAAAAAATTAGTAACAAGATGAAGTTTCCCACATTAGATGTCTGCCTTAGGCTCACCTAATTTTCAAAAAAAGTTTTACAAAATTATTTAGATAATGTTTTTGAGACCAGGATAAAGGCCATACAGAAAATTATGTCCATGTTGAGAAATTCTTACAACCTTTTTATTGAGAAGCTGTATTAGCACAATGGACCCAACAATAAGCAAGGGATGTGAATGTTGTATGAGTGTCAAAGATGCCATGTTTTGCATCAGCAGAATTCAGTGCATATTGTCTCTACTAAATATAATTTACTAATGCTGCCACAAAGCAAAGCAAGGTGCAGAATATTGTGTCTTCACTGACCTCAACGGGTCAGTTATTCTTTTCCTTGCTTCATTCTTGGAAATCACTCAGCCATTTGAAACTGAAGGATGGAAAGATGGAAGCAAGTAGCCTGAGGCACATTGTTGATCCTTAAATATTTGAGTTAAAAACAACAGACTTACAAGTAAAACCTTACAAACAAAGATAAAGGAACTGTTCTGCATAGGGACAAGCCCTCCTCTTCTGCAAATGTGTAACACCAATGACTTTCAGTGACAAATATTGCTTAAGATGAAACATCTTGGGTTATGTACATCCCATGCTACAACTCATTAGTCTTACCACGTGGAAAATAAAATCAGATCAGACCCCAATGCACAACTCGAATTAGAATAAAACATTTTTTAAGCACTGCAGTTTGGAGAAAGTATCACTTTACTGTGTGTTTCATGGCTGAGTAACAGAAACCAAACACTGGAAGGAGAGCTGCTCATGCTGTGCCATATGTCTAACCAAACTGGAAAACATAATAACAGAATATCTCATGAGATCTTGTCCTCATGAGATTTCCAAATTTGAGAAAGTGTTCAGATCAGTATATGAAACCTTGAGTGCTTGAATTTCTGAATCTCAAAGGATTTGAAGCTTGCCAGTTATTTCTAACATATGGTTAAGTCTATTTTTTTTGTGATCTCAAAGTGTTTAAATTTCTTTTAGGTTTCTTTTAATTCGGGGCAGGGGGTGGCGTTGGTCAATTTTGGCTTTGGGTTTGGCTTTGGGTTTTTTGGATGGGTTGGTTTTTTTTTTCGGTGTAGGGTTTTTTTGGTCTGTTTTTGTTTGCTTTGTTTTGTATTTTTGTTTTGATGAGGCAATTTAGAACACCTGCTCATGCCACCATTGAGGTCAGAAACTTTTATAATAGCAGGCAGTTCATAATTTCCAGAAAAGCTGAAGCATTTTGTTTGCTTGTAGGAATAAAATGAGTATGTGATATATTTAGCGTAGATCTTCTAACCATGCCCTTAAAGTAAATTAGACCTAACAAAAATAATAGATATTCCTAGATAACTGAGGACTTGTCCACACATCCCACAGCATATTAGAGAAAGTTTTTCATGCTTTTTTCAACCTACTAACCTTGACTTAATCTAGAAACGAGTCAGGTTTTGGAGTAATCTCAAAATCACTTGCACCTGTAATTCTAAAGTATTCTTTTTAAAAAGCTGGTTGTGATTTCTCAACCTGACAAAAGTGTGACTCTGCTCTGAAATTAATTGTCTAGTGTCCAAATACCAAGCACAAAGTTACTATATTGATATAACGACAAAACTGACAATGGTCCTGGTCAAAGGAACCAATCTCAATCTCACATACAGAGTGAGGTACTATGCTTGCAGCCTATAATTTCTTCCTTGCCCATTTCTGATAAACTCCTGGTCGTTCTTTCAACCGTCTTGCTTCCCTATTTAAAATACTTCCTTCTTCTGAAGCCCATGAGTCTTGTACTGCTGGTGCTGATTATCACAGCAGTGAGTCCTGTGAAGTGCTCTTTCACCAGTCTGTGCTGCATTGAGCTTCAGGGACAGACAATTTTTTATTTCTCAACGAGGCACAGTTGTTAAGAATGATGGCATAGCAAATGGGGGGAAACTGGGTAGATGTATGGCACAAATGCAGGCTGTCTAAACCCTTTTTTGTTGCTTCACAACACCCAAAGGTTTTAAAGGACAGTAAGAAAGTTATAATAGAAAGACAACGAACAGTGTAGTGCAGGTGATGTGGTGATAAAGGTGCTGCGCTGGCACTGGATACCCCAGCTTCTCTTCCCATTTTGCTATCAGCCTGTTCCCTAATCCACCTGTCATCTACCAGTTTTCATCAGTTTTGCAAAGTTCAGCTGGAAATTCACTGTGGCCTGAACACTCACCGTGAAAATTCAGTGTTTCATATGCATCTGAAGGATCTCAGCACTTCCTTAACCCAGCCAGAAAGAGTCTGAACTCTGCTTCAGCTTTCAGAGAAGAAATTCCAGGACTTTTTAGCATAAAAATCTTTCCACTCTCAATCCCCAAATGAAGTCTCAACGAAAAGCCCACATCTTTATAGGGGAACTACAAGATATTGTTCCAAATGTTTCCTACTGTTTTCTGTCTCTTACAAGTTTGCCTTTTCACCCTTTCTCCAGAGCTTTTCTTTCTCCCCTTCTGATCTTGTCCTCCCTCTCCTTTCTCTGCTAGACTGTTCCTCATCTGTCTTTTTCTCCTTCCTTCCTTCTCTGAGAAGGGCTTTGGGTCAGCACTGCTCAGCCATGCTTCCTCCAGGCTGATTGGACACTTCTGTCTGTGTTTGACAGATGAAATTCCCAAAGCTCCTAGTTAATTTTAGGGTGTCTGAGGGAGGAAGGAGCCTGGCACTGAACCAAACACACATTTAAGTGTGCCAGAAAATTACACAGTGGTCAGAAAATTGCAAAATCTGCAATTTTTATGCAGCCCACAATTTTCTAGAGGTCTTGATTATCATCCGGAGTTCAGTGTTTTACAGGAAGTGCAAGAGGTTACATTTCCAGTGATTTTTAAGTGACCCCAAAACTATTACACTGGAAAAATTCATACCAGGTTTAACTATTTCAGTGATGTTTCTATCTATTTCAAAAGGAGTCAACATGGAAAAAAAGCTTTTCTTCTGAAACAGATTAGAGTTTTGAAGGTGATTATTCTTAGGGTCTATATCAACACCTAATTATTCAAGCAATGCTGGATCTAATGAATTTTGGCTTTGGAGAGATCCACAGTGTAAGTTCTGTTGTAGGAGTGTGGTTTTGTGCATAGGTGCATAACACAATGGAGATCTCAGAGAACAGTCCCTTACAAAACAAGAGCAGGATAGGTTATTAATTCTATAGATAATGCCAACAAGATGAGAATCTGTAGCTGCTCACTCATCAAAAATAGGAAAAAAAAAGGATGTTACCTTGTGATTGGTCTTCTAATTTGCTCCAATATGACTACTTTGCATGTACCCCAAGCTGTCAGACACCAGAAAAAGCCCACTGGGAGTGACTGTGCAGGTGATGAATGTACAGAGTTCTGTAATATGTTTTACAGCAAAAAACCTACACCTATTTCAGTCAACTTCAACATTAAATGGAGAGCAAAACTACAACCTTGTGTCATGAATTCTCACCATTCAGCTCACAAATGAAGTGTCAGGACAGCTGGGGTGTCAAGAAAACCCAGTTTCCTACTGAGTGCAGTGTGGACAGAATTGTTCCAAGTATGCCCCTGCAGCTTTGGGGATATCCAGTGGAATCCCCACTCTGGGTATTGCAGAGACACAGTACAACACCCACTGGACAGAATGCGCTGCTTGCGTTCACTTCAAGAGAAAAAGAGATTTTACTCAGGGTTGTCAAGATCCCACAACTTCTAAGAGCTGTGGCTGTATCCAAGAATCCTTTTAAGGTTTTTCTTTGAGCTTTGACTTCTCTCAACTTTTACAACTGTCTGTTGACAGGAATTAAAATGTTGAAACTTGAAGAGATTGTCTTAACTTGCAGAGCCTGTCTTATTTGACGTCCTAGCCTGAAATAAAATTTATACAGCTGTTATTATGCTCTGCATCTCATAGCCCTGACCCCTCCATGAACAACCTGCCCAGTGTGGCTTTGTGCAGGGATGGGAGCTGGGAACTCTCAGAGGTCTCCGCAAGAAGGGAGCTGGCACTTTCCTGCTGATTCCTCCGTCTGGGCAACCCTCAGTCTCCCCCACACTGAGGAACAACCATCATGTACACAATCCCTTGATTCAGTATTTATAAAGTCTTGACAATTAGCCACAATATCTTTTTACTTCTGTAAGTTGCAGCATGTTCCCATTACAGGGCAGCTCTGCCAAATTTGACTCTTTGTCTAGGAAAATCTCTAGAATTGACTGACTTTATGCTCTCCTGCAAAGTGAATGATAAAGTGCGACAGGAGTGGGCAAAGTTGCACCACACCAGATTTGCAGCCCACCAATATTTGCAATCCGACAGGCAGATACCTGAGTTTCACAGGTAGGAATGGAGTGAGCTTGAAGCTACAGGAGAAAATTACCTTCTTATCTTGCTATTGTCCCCGCAGGCTTTTATCTCCTGAGCATACAAGGCCTATTGTGTACTAATTTGTCTTTTTACTCTGGATTTGAGCTGCACTGATAACTTCAGTACAGAATACGTACACAGAGACTACTTGGGGACTTCCATTGAGCCCAGGTCCCCTCAGGTGAGGGATGTCCTCTGTTGTACCAGCAGGCTGTTAGGTACAGTTAACTTTCAGTGAAACGCTTCCTCGTATGATGAGCACACGTGCACAGCACGTGTGTGAGAGGCAGCACTTCATGTACAAAGACAATCTTGTCTTCAGCCTGTGAAGTTGCTACATGAAGAGTCATATTTGACCTACCTATCTTGAGAAAATCTTGCAAAACCTACAGCTTGCTTCTTTGTGTCATTTAAGAGGAATTAATATGAGATTTACCAAACGATTTTTACTTATAACACTGGTATCATCCAGATACTGAAACATCGTCTTTCTTTTCTATTGCACACTTCCTAAGCTGATATTTAAGGACAGAATCAGGTATGTGTTCCTAAGCTTTGTTTTTTCTATGCTAGCTCTTATAACTTACAGTCATATATCAAATTTCAATTGTCTTCCTTGACACTGGAGAAATTATGATGACTGTGAATTCTTTTTATAAAAAGAAGACTAATAAAATTAAGCAATAATCTATAAGCATGAGCAGGTTACAGTTTTAAATATCATTCCCTGCTGTGAATTGAATAACAAGGTAAAGGTTTTAGCATTTATAAATGTCAAGGCAACACAGACGTTCATTTTAACAGCATGACATGTGTATCGCTTATAAACTTATTGCACTTAAATATTACCACTATACTGTACAGACAGTTTCAGGATACAACTTAAAATTTTAAGTGGTTCTGAGTTTTAAGGCTTTTTTGCAATAGCTGATAATTCTACTAAGTGTCTTATCACTAAAACCAGGAATTACAGTAATGCTATAAAAAGCATCAGACTCTTACATGCTATTACTTTTTTGAATGAGGAAAGAAAACCCTAAACAATTTGACTACAGCCCTTGATGCTGTCCCAAACATTCTGATTAAAAAGCACTACAACTTGAACTGGACAGAAATGCCATTTATCTCAAGCAGTATTTTCTGTCTGCTTGCTGTCAAAAGACACAAGCAATGTTAGAATTAAATGGTGTGGATTCCGACTATCATCAAGACACTGTGCTTTCAAAACACTGATGAAATGAATTTATTTAGCCAGAAAGAAATGAGGGTTAAAAAATGAGAGGTGTCATGTCAGCACCTTCAACTGGGAAGTAAGACGTGGTCTATTTGCCAGTTTATTGCTCTAATCAGGGACCCAGACATTTCCCTTCCCTCTCCCTCCCTCCTATCCTCCAACCTGCTTAGCTGAAAAGAATGATGAAAATGTACCATGGTGGTTTCTTCCAGGATGCCACTGCCATTTGGTGATCTAATTGGCCCCAGAGGGCCTCTCAATCATTTCCATCAGAGATAGAAAAGATTTTCTTCCTTCTGCTAGAGACAGATAGGAGACATTAATTATGCGGACAGCATCCAAGAGAGCAACAGTCATTCTCAACTAAATCAACATGCAAAACAGTCATGGAAATTGTCACATTATAACAGCAAATGGCTATGGCAAGAGGGAAAAAAAACAACAAACCACCTCCAACTTATAAAAAAGAACCATGAAAAATTTAGTTTGATGTGCAGATTCCACAAAAGTGCAAAGGCTTGTTCTTGGTATTTTATCTTTCATTAGAGATGTTACTTAAAATAGAGTATTTCCAGAGTTTCTTTAAAAAAAATTATAATAAAAGCCAGACAAAGATTATTAAAACTTTTATTTCTACTTCTTCAACTATTAGGAAACCAAAATACATTTCAACCAGCCATAATGGAATATACTTACTTTATAGGACCACTCTGTTGCCTGCCCTGAAAAACTGAAAAGATAACAGCGGAGAAAAAGTCATACTACAGTCATCTCTTTCTCAGAAGTCATGAATCTTTCTAAAGTGTGAATTGAAAATCCTCAGAGATTAAGAGAAAAAGAAGAGGTGTAGGACAATGAAACTTGTTCAATTTTCTAGCAATAGAAAATTGGACAAAATGATGCTTCTTTCAGAAAAAAAACCCAGAAAAACACAAAAAACCAAAAGGAAATATAATTTAGAAGTGGGGAAGGGTGGAATTATTGCAGGAAGAATATTAATGAGAGAAAACAAGGCAAACAGACAGCCCTAGCTCTACAGAGCACATATATATTGCAGACAGCTGCATAATTTACCCAGGAGAGGAGTGTCACATGAAGCTGTTGCCAGCACCACAGTGAATTCATTTGAAGCAAACTGCAGTCCCCTGACTCTGCACTGTCACCCCTACAGACAAACCCCTCTACCCTCTCTTCTCTCAGAAAAGGAGTCAATTCCTGGAGAAAGCTCTGTGCTGTGCTATCACTTACCTTCCCTGGAGCCAGGGCTGTAGGTGCAGGCAGGCACTTTGCATGTCTGCTACAGCACAGGCCTCCCGTGGGGAAGCTGTGACCTCAGTCAGTGTCAGGGAGCAGCACGTAGGACACATGCCATAGAATGTAGGCCCATGTGCTGGCCAGAAAATTACAAATATATGCACATAATAGCTGGCAAACCCTCATAGTTTGGAAAGGGTGAGTAAATGCAGCATAGAAAAGCTCACATTTTGAGGTGGATTTTGTTTCTTTCCCATGCAGCTGCAGAATGCCAGAGCACTTCAGCTTCAGCCAGGAATAAGTCTTTCAGGCCATGGGCAAACAGTCCCTGTTCTTCCTGAGCCAAAGCACATGGTTAAGTCCCTGAGAAAAGTTGGGAAGGTCCAAAGGGCTGATCTCTTTCGCTTAGTGCTTACAATCATTGGGATGCAGATAGGTGGATTCCCCCTTCTCCCATTTGTGGAGTAGTAAAAAAAATTTCTGGCCCAGCATCTGGAAATTGTGTTTGTGAGCCAAAAAAGGTTCAAGCCAGCATTATACATAACATTACTACACAACAAGCCTTAGTCTGCCGAGCTGAACTCTTCCCTGCATAGTTGTAGAGTCCAACAGGAACACTCCTCCCAAATTCCCAGCAAGAAAATCCCATTATCCCATGCTGCAAAACCAAGACACGTTAATTCCAGTCTTATGAATGTGTTTTGGAAAAAAAAGTTTACCAGTATGATATGCCTCATGGGTCTTCCCTGGCAAAGCAGCAATTTTCCCGGTAAGTCAGTTATTAAGAGGATCAAGACAAAACTGTTGAAAGTGATAGCACAGTGCCCACTGTTACTGTTCTGCTGCTTTTACAATGCTTCTAATTAGAAACATCTCACTATTTTCACAAGTGCCTGTTGTCAATCAGGCCTCACAAATTGGCATAGGTAACTGTAGGTTAAATCACATCATTTCACAAGTCACAGCATTTTATGATATCAAACAGTTTCATGATGCCAACCAATCTGTCATCATGAGAAACATTTTAAATTAAGAGAAGATGGTAAATGTAGTTAAAATGGTAATACAGCCAGTGGAACCACAGCATAATAAAACCAACATTTTACAATATGTACAGATTGTGCAATATATACAGTGTGCTGCCTGCTTGAGAGAATCTTATTGCAGCTAATGACCACTAAAATAACCTCCTGACTTAGCAAATCTGCCTCAGCTTGAAAGGTAAGGGGCTTGGGGTGTTTTGCAAGCAATCTTTGAATGGCATGAGGTCTTGCTCAGCCCCGAGTCAATGGACTTGATGCCCTTGACCACTGACTGCAGCCCCTGGGACAGGGTGCAGAACCAAGAGCCTTCCTGCATAGTGTGTGGCAAGACTGACACCCTGCTCTATTTAACTATTGGAATAACTGGAAGCACCTGAGCGTAGTGACACTGGTTATATAGGAAAACGGAGCATCAGTTAAGAAATCTGCCAGATCAAAGACCTAATAGATTTCTAAGAACGTGATGAAAATGTTTTCTACTTAACAAGCATCTGTGGGTGCAAAGCTGTGCTCCTTCCTCTCTAGACACTTCCTTTCAGGGATAGAGGCAACTGTTTTACAGCTGGAGCTGATTTTTTTTTTTTTTAAATTCTAAAATAAATTTTGTTTTAATTGGCAGCTAATGGAAAAGAGTGCTCCTTGTTTTTAAAGAGAGGCAGGAAAATGTAGGGCTGGTTTCAGTTTGCTGTAATTGCAACACAACAATCATTTGTCAGACCTGCAGGGAAGCAAGGGTGAAATGGTAGCTTGCAATACTAGTGTGTGTGCCACAGATGCTACCCAGGGATTCAGGTTAATTACATACCAGGCATGCTCAGGGACCACCCATGTAAAACAGCTGGCAGGATGGAGGCTTAAAATTGCTCCCTGCTGGTTCTACCATTGCACGCTGTCCTCTTCAATTCAGTATGAATCTCTTCATCTGGGTTAATTTACTTCAGCCAGGATGGGTAACTTAGATTCAGTTATCTCTGCTCTCCAAGCCTTGCTGGCTTTGGAACTGCTCCGCTCCATTTCCTACCTATTGCTTCAATTGTCTGAACCTAAGGCATTTATTGATGTGTATGGATAAATCTTTCCAAGTGCCATAAACATCACTGCAAAAGCCCAAGGAAGCAGGTATTAATTTAAAAGAATAATTAGTAACAAAGACCCTCTCTAGTGTGTGAGCTCATCTACCCAGGATGTGATTAATTGTTTCACTCCATGCTTTAATGTTGTTATACAAAATATTCTTTAGTTATCTTTGCTATAACACTGAATCATCTGAGATGCCACTGAGGTCGGTCATCCTGTTATGTTTGTCTTAATTCCACGTTTCTAGGCTCTTCTGGATTTTACCTAAGCCATGACAGTACTTAACAATAGGTAGGACTTTGTGCTTAGAAAAAAAATTGCATATTATTAGCACTAGTATGACCATCAGTGATAGAAAGTAATGTGATATATTGTAGTAATTCTCACCCAGATCATTAATGAGGTGTAGTTTCTTAGGCCACTCCATAATCATAAATTAAAATAAATGTGATAAATGTCATTGGCTTTAGAGATATCAGCTGAAAATGACCATCGTTCTTGGGATAATTTTATTATTCAATGGTTGCCCTCATATTGCTATACAATAAATATAATATTTCAAGAGGGTGTTAAGGGTATATTATAGACTGGGTATTTTCAGGCAGGTTTTCCTAAAGGATTTAGTAAACTGAACACAATGAGCAGTGTTAATGGATGCATTGCTTTGTTCGTGCTCTCCTTTTGTTTAGCCTATGGAAAAGAGATTTGATTCTGGATACTGCATGACAAACTGCCCACAAACAATGTAGACAATCAAGCAACAGCCTCTAACAGTGAAAACACTGTGCACACTTCCACTTTCAACCTTCCATTCTCCCACTGCAATGTCCTTTAAGCAGAAGTTTGCTCCTTGACTTCAGTTTACTTTTCTACCTCATTTGTTCAGCAGGGAGTCTGAGACCTAACTCTGGCCTCAATAACCAACATTCATATTACTAAAGACCCTTCTCCAACACTTATATGTAATTTGAGTAACTGCTGGCACTTGAAACTCAATCCACAGCCCACAAAAGCCACAGGAGACACTGTCACTGATTATGGTAGGCTGTGGTGTAGGCTCTTAGGCACTGCTATGTGCACTAGTTCCTTATACATGGGTGTATATATCTATGTACACTAACAGTAAATTCGATTGTGGATGGAAAGGGTCCTATGAAAGGAAGCTGTCCTGAAGTTCTGGTCTATTTTTACTCATATCAATAACATAATGTCCTTAAGCATAATAAAAAGCAATGCTGAAAAAGAATTGTCATTTAACAGCAAAATAGTGACAGAAATAAATGTAGAAACTGTACACAATTGAAGAATGTGAGAGACATCCAGCAAGCAGGGCTGGGGGAAATTAATTCCATGTCCAACGACTAAAATGAGAGATTGAATAATGCAAAGACTTCTGAAATCTCACCTCTGCCTGCAGCACATAGAGCTCTGTTTGGGAGGATGAGCTGAGACACTCACTGCTGAGTGTCAAAGGAATGCAAGACACATCTTCTTGCATTTAGAAGAGGTGCTGGCCATTGTCCACTAGGAGTTACAGTCGTAGCTCTGATCTGCCCAAGTCTGTTTCTGACCGAACCAGGCAGGGGCCGTGCAGGATCAGAGCATTGCCTTGAGCTCCTGTGCAGTACGAGGGAAGGCAGCCTATGGGAGGAGTGATTTGACAGGGCTGGTTAAAAACAAGGGTGCACAGTAGCTCCCAGCAATGAAACACACAAGTCACTAACCACATTCAAGTTTGTAACTGGGAGCAAGGGGAGAGTTTATACCCTTCTTAACCCATCCAATATACCTGTTATAACTCCCTCTCCTCTCATTCCTGGCATCTGACCACAGCCTGCCTTTTGCTTTTCATGAAATCAAGGCACCATATAACTAATCTTATTCCATTTATGTTTATAAATGTCTATGTATAAATATGTACAGTATATATGGTCCACCAGTGAATTATAATAATAGCAATAGAAAGAGTTTTAATGGGGTAGAGGCACAACCACCCTGCAGTACAATCACAGTCCTACCTAGCCTAGCATCCAGACTCCCATGGTGGCAAACAATGTATTTTAAGGTACTGGAATCCAATAATGAAGGACTTCAGTTAACTTGGACTGAACTCCAGGCTATATAAGATTTTGTCTCCCTTCTGAGAATATTATGATAACCAAGTTTTAATCCCAACTTCTGTGGCTGGCAGCAGGCTCTGCAACATAACCCCTATGGTGTCAAAATTATTTCTTATTGCCCTTTTGAATTTCTTACCTTTAAATATCACTGATCGTTCCCATTTTCCCCTGTCATTCAAATGGTACAGCCAGTTTCTGAGAATTTCCCTAAATGTATTTTTAGCTATATTTGAAGATACAGCTTTATCTTGAATTTCTAATAATCAATCTCATGCTTTTTGTAGAAAAATAATCCATGGAGCAGGGACTCTTGGAGCACAAAATGAGCATTACTCTAAATGCACCTGAATACACCATCTTTGAGAGAAGCTCATTCTTTGCAATCCAGACATGCATTTTAATTTGGTTACTCTGTGGTGGATTAGATCCAATAGTCAAAGAATTTTGCTACTAGGTGGCCTCTAGCCAGGCAGGTAGAAAATCTTCCTGAGAGATTAAATGAAAATGCTGAGTTTCTTCAGTCTGAGGGAGAGGGCCTGAATCATGGTATTCTCCTTCCTCAATATATGCCCTACTGGAATGGAACTACTGAATGTGGGATGTAGCAGGCATTTTAAAGCAAATGTGATGCTGACTCCTTTCTTGGTGCACAGCTCAGCTCCCTGATGTCTACAAAACAGATCTAAAAAATCTATATGAAAGAACATCACTTTATTTATTTATTTATTTTTTATATATTTAAAAGTCCACTTATATTTTGAAAGGGTTTTCATACTTTTGGACTCCGATAGCAGTGCTCTGTAAATGCCTATCACATCAGGCCATACACTGAATTTAGGTGTAGCTCTGAGCATATCCAAACCAGGAGTTTTAGATGTCTGAAGACCATTCATGTCAAATGAAAAGCATCTGTGAAGCATTGGTGCCCCCAGGAATGAAGAGGGATCAGGAGGTGCGCCCGTTCTTTTTTCATAGTTGCGTAATTCCAGTTTGTCATAGACTCATCACTTCAGCACCTACGACAACCTCCAGTGTCATCTTACAGCACCTAAATCCTCACTGCTTTACAAGCTGCTGTCAGGAATTTAGTACCTTAAGGCTGACTTCAACACCTTTCTTTTATGTTTTATGTTTTTTCCAGTTTTATAGCCATTACACAACTGCAGTAAATGGCAACAAATCAAGTGAATGACTTAAAGCACTGCAGAAAAAAATCCCTTGTCTGCCTGTGCTGCACTCTCAAAAAGAATTAAGTGCTTATTAGAGCAATAAGTAATATTTTGACCTGTAGAACAGCATGCTTTCTTCTTTTTCTTGTTGACTGTTTAATATATACAAAATAAATTTTTCTCCTGTAAGCTCTTTTTGATGAGGCAATGCTTATAAACAGCACCTGACTTCAGGCTTCAGCCATTCCAGGTGCAGCTCACACTTATCTCAGTGTTGTCAACAAATCCTTGGGGAGTCCCCTTTTCTGCACCACGAAAATAATTAACCCCCCAGTTCTGCCTGCTCAAGGTGTGTTATTATTTGGTTATGCAAAGCCTGGTTACTTCAGTTTTGAAGTCAATGAGCTTCAAATTAGGCTTTAAGGTAAGAAGTACCCACAGACTTGTGATGAAAGAGTCAGCCAGGCACGTTTTTATTTTCCCTTGGGTTTATCCCTTCGGTCAGCCAGTGAACCAACAAGCTCTCTTGTAGCTTATATTTTTCCAAGTTCCTGGGTATAGCATACACCCACCCACAACAGACCCAAGAATTCCAAACAAAATCCCTGAAGAGTACCTGAGAAAAATCAGATGATTGCAACTTGCTGTTTTTACAAATATAAGTCATCTTCAGACAATTGTAATCTAGGTAATTGCTAGAAAGTTGAGTTTATCAGTGTTACTTTAGTCTTTATTCCTCCCATGAAAAACTTTACAATGTTTTACATATATATTTTCACACATGCACAGCCACATAAATTAATTTTTAGAACACTATATAATGTAAAAAAAGATTTATATTCTGTCATCAACTCCTACTTTCCCATCAGTAGCGCAAATTAATCAAATTAATCCTAAATAGGAAACACTAGACACAAGATAATTATTGTAGCCAAGAAAACAAAAACATATAGCTGGTGTGAATCATTGATGCAGACTGGAATTTTTCCACCTCAGCCTGTCATAGAACACAGAAAACTTTTTTTTTAAAAGTCTGATTTAATTCTTCCCTCTAGACCTTGAGACTTCGTTTCATATTTGTTTACAAGTAACTGGTTTTCACATTTACAAGAGGAACACAACGACAACCATTGATATTGTGTGAACCTGTTGGACTGTTTCTAGCCTAAGTGCGTGCCTGTAAAATAGACCTGGGGCCCAAGAGGAGGGGTAATTGTGCTGTTGTTAGTAATTTTAGCCAGATGACTTACTGTGCTAGAAAGTTGGGGGCTTCTGTCTGAGGAAAAATCTTACTGCCTCACTTCTGAGGACCAAAATGTGCGGGTGTTGGAAGGTACCTGAAATGACAAGGCTAGGTAGCCAGAGGCATCCTTCTGAATTCTTTTTTCATTTGTAAGCCTTCTTCTGATACAGAAAAGAGTTTGATTCCCCCTCCCCTCTAGGCAAAAATCAAAGCATTCCACTTTATTTTAATGGATAGTTTATCTGTCTCAAGTTTTCATGCCAGGACTTTCAAGATGCTTACTATTTGAGAGGGAGAAGTGTGTAAGGGAGTGAAACAAGGTAGGAAGACAAGAGGTGGGGGTGTAAAAACCCAATTTCTAGTGACATTTAAAAGGAACAGCTTAGTGCAAGCATTCCTTTTATCTGCACTGTTTTTCTCTGACCCAGTCATCGGTCTCCCTTGACCTGGTTTTTCAAAGGAAGGTTCAATATTTTAGCCATGCAGTTCTTATGACCTTTAGCTGAATCACTCTCCCAAGACACTTAGAAGATTTAGACAATGTTATTTGTTTTAACTGTGGAAATACTGATATCGCCAGTCTTTAAAAAAAAAGTTGAAAATCCAGAACTAGCATTTAACTATCAGATATTACTTTGTACTCTACCTTTGTGCTCTACCTCTAAAAAAGGTAGGTGCCCTTTTTCATGAAAGTCAATAATATATGTTCTCCCAATTGTGTCTACTAGTTTCATTTGTTTAAAAAAAACCACAAACAACAAAACCTAAAAACTTTGTTGAAGAAATGCCATATCTTTTTCTTGTTCTTTTATGATCTGTTTGTTTACCTGATCAAAAATTGACTATTAGTGTAAAACTTTTTTGGTTTTTTGAGGACTCCTCTACATGTCACTGGCTAAATCAATCCTCCAGGAAGGCAGATGTGTGCTTTGAGATCATCACACAGTTTTCCTGCCCCTGATGGTCTCTGTCTGCCCATGAGAAATGAAAACCACAGTCCAGCTCCTGTGCCCAGAGGCTACAGCAGCGGTGCACTGAAGGCAGCTGCCCTCTGGCTTTGCAGTGCTGGGTTGGTACAAAGGAGAGAAGCCTGGGCCCAGAATCTGGTTTATAACGCACCAACAAAAACAATTGCCAAACCATTACATCGGACAACACCCACAGCAATGCATTTTTTTGACTGTACAGAATTGATCAGTAAACAGTCACCTCCAACCAGTGTCTGGTGCAGCATATTGTGTAATATTGACTGTGTGTCCACCAAAGCTAGGTTTTTAAATGGAAAAAGTGACATAATAAAGATTTCATATTTCAGGTGGGTTTTTCCCCATCTCTTTACCTCTCTCTGACAGATAAAATGTGGTCACTTGTAAAGCATCAGCTTTAAGGCATATTCTGTTTCTTTTTTGTGAATAAGGGTGAATAGGGGTGCTATGTAAGGGACTTATCTGTTACCATCACTCCCTGTTGTCAAGACAACCAGCAAACCAGCATCTTAAACTGACTGTAAAACACAGTACATATTGTGAGATAATTAAGTTGAAGCTCCTCTATCCATCCAGGTTAGTGCTTTAGTTCAGTACTGAGCTTTAATAAAGTTAGCCATGAAACTGAGCTCTATTTAAGTTTATTGGGCCATATTAAATAATTTAAAAATCCACATATTTCTACCTCAAATATATTGCGTATTATAGGATAAAATTGCTATTTATTGACTGCTCTTATAATTATGTCTCTCTATTGATTTTGTTATGGTCCAGATTATCAACAGTGTGTTGAAACTCATAAAAAGATTCATATGTCTGGTGATGACAGAGTTACATTCATTCCCTGCTGATGACCAGGCTGTCTATAAACACATCTACCTGCCTAGGTGCAGAGCACTGTGAGTTCATGCTGTCTCTGCTCTAAGTCAACAAGAGGTAAATAAACATCAAAGCTGTTTTGACACCTCCTCATGAAATTTTCCTGGAGTTAATATATCCTGCCTCTTAGAATAGACATATCCTGACAAGAGCAGACATAGCCTCTGTATGTGTGTGTGTGTGTGTGTGTGTGTGCTAATCTTGGCAGTAACACTGAACACCCATATACTGATGAACTCCAGACACTTGTTCCCTTATACACTGAATTTATTGCAAATGTTGTGCTTCTTTGAGCACATCAACGGTGCTTTGAACAGTTTTTCTTAACAGTTGCCATTCATTGATAACCTTCTTAAGAAGAAGGAAGAAAAACAAAATCAAAGATCAAAAAAATATGAAACCAAATAAAAATATCAAAATTTTTCTGTCTGGGTTGCCTCTGGCTGGACTTAAAATTCCATTACTGACATTATCTGTTAATCAGTTAATCTTCGATCTCCTGAGGGAGGCTGAAACTCCAAATTCTTTTTTAGATACATTAAAGGAAAACTAAATTAGGCAGTATAAAGGATACTCCAATAATCACATTAACTAAAGAGGAACAGATCATTTTCTTAAAAGAAAGTATAAAAGATGTCTAAAAGATTAAAACTGGATTCAGATTAGAATTATCTATGATAAATAAGAATACTTTGGTCGGCAAATAGTTGAAAGGAAATGGAACACGATGTTCCATTTACAAGTCAGGACTTTAAAACACAATTCTCCTACAGTTCTTGTAGGACAAGGAGATACACATCCCCAAGGAATGCTGTGTCAAACTTGGCTCTTTGACTCACTGTGGAAGATTGGGACATTTCTGGGATGCTTGTCCAACAATTAACAGAAGAAGAGAAGAGAGAATACATCTTTGGATATCTTCTCACTGAAGAATCTGCTAGTGGAGAGAGATTTCTGTTTGTAACCTGATAGATGGAAGCTTCAGTCAGGATCCATTCTGCAGGTGAGCCACAGCTCAGGAGAAAAGAAGTTGGCTTTGGTCCATGCAATCTCTTTGAAAAATTTTGTTTAGCTGATTGAGATCCAGGTTCCAGAAAATATGTACCCATCATGATGATGCCACATGGGTGATGCTGAAGCACTGACACCGAAGCCAGGGTGTGAGTCATTGTTTTCTTACTGGAGTCACAACCTGGGGTTGAAAACAACACGAATGCAGTCATGTGGCAGAGATTGCAGAAACAGGAGACAGATTTCTTTTCTATAAAAAGTTGAGAGACTTGGCAAATGTTTATGAAAAGTGAAGTGAAATGAGCTAAAGGTGAGTCACTAATATCAGCTGTCATAGAGGAATTCTGGAGCCCGTAAGTAGAGATGGTGAAAGAATGTGGTCTTATACATTTGGGATTTGTCTTTCCTTCCCAAGGACTGCAGTTCTCATGGTGGCTTTTCCCTCAGCTCAGCATTTTTTAGGAAGCAGGAGTAGATTTATCAGTCACTGTGCCAGTGCTTGCTTTTCCTTTATGTAAGCTTCCTTCAACATCCAATCTGTCTTCAGGCAGCTGCCAAAGAGGGTTTCTTGTTCTGCAAACTGTTCAGCAGAAAAAGCCTCCCCTGATACTGAGAGACAATCTTCCAAGCTCTCTGTATATGTCAAAGATTCAAAGCAGAGTGGCAATGGAAAGAATTTTTACTGAAATTGAAAAACATTAAAGCTATAAATATTGCTTTTAAAATGCATTTTTCCTAAACCAGTGTTTGTACATTTGTATAGCAATCCTTTTGGTATTCTACTTATATGCCTTGGCTAGTTAAAATAAAATTATATCAGAAGCTATTGATATCTTATTATGTCATTTTTATCATAATACTTTTGAAAAATTCAGATTTTTCTTAATTGCGCTACTAACCATATATATTTTTTTTCCTGCTCAAAGTCAAAAGTAAGGGAAAATTTAACTGAAAAAATCCTAGCTTTATTATGAGAACTTCGAAAGTTAAATATCCCAATGTTGTTTCTTAACTTACCCATGTAAGTTAAACACGAGTTAAATATGGAGGACAAGTCAATATGGAGCCAAACTCAGTGTTGGTTGATGGCAGAAGCATCTGCAAGCTTTGCTGCTGATAAAAGAAAGATAAATGTAGGATTCAGATCTGTATAAATCCAGAAAGAAAACAGGCAGCTCCTAGCACTGATAAGAAATAAAACACCAGTGCCAACAGCAGTAACAAGGCAACAGGCACCACCAAGACAGCCAGAGATAGGCTGGCAGGCAGAAGTAAGAAAGAAATTATACAGACCTGACTACGGTGACAAGACGAGAGTTTGAAGATTTCCAGCTTCATGCAAATGGGCCAAGAGCTGTCTGTTCCCTCCTGGGGGAGTACCTGACCCGCCAGGGGCTGTGGGGCCATGCGGGAGCTCTCAGCCAGCCTCCTTCTCTTGGATCTGCCTTCTCAGGGACCTCCTGGGGCGCGTTGCATGGGAAACCCAACATGAGCATACACAGGGCACACGCTGCGGGGTGCTCTCTTTACCAGAGAATGGGCAACAAATCACATGGGAAGGTGTTCAGGTGGTGTGAGGGCATCAGGCAGTGTGATCAGATCTGACCTTGTCAGGCCAGGCTCCCAGCTTCCTAGAAGCTTGTGATGGAAGTGAGAGAGCAAAGGAAACATCCATCAGGATAGGGAAGGTTACATCTAATGGAAAAGTCACTTGCAAGAGCAGCAGGTGGCTTTTGGGGACAGATAAATGGGTATAGCCTCTGCAGCTTACAAGTTTCCAAAGAGGATGGTCATCCATTCCAGCAAAATGGCATTGCTCTAAGTTGCAAGAATGACACTGTAAAAGATACTCCTGGTAGCCCCCTGCTTTAGCAGCAGGTCTGTTTGCTAATGACAAGTATCACACGCCCACCCAGTTTTCCAGGCAAGGACTCACTCTTCTGCCTAATAAGTGACCTCCAGCTGCCCTTTGAAAAGCCAGTGTTCCCAGGTATTGCATAGGAACACAGTCCTGGCAAAATTAGTCTAGACCTCAATGGAATGTGAAAAGTTCTGTAAATAGAGCATAAGGTGCTCTATTTAAGGTGGGAAACTTTTGGCATGTTAAATCTGACTCTGTCCCTGTAAATTATGAACTAAAAATAAAACTGCAACTTTGTTTTCTAAGTTCTCTTTTTTTTATTTTAGGTAAGTCTTCAAGACAGAAAAGAAATGCCACAGGAAATGAAAAGGATGTTAACAAAGCAGGTTCTGCTTCAGTTATCAGGTCAATACCAATAGTATATGTTGGAGAAAAAATGAAGTACATATCATTGTTACATGGATTGCTAGTGATTACCAGTCCCTTCTAATAGCAGTAACCTTCAGATTTTTCCCGCTAGAAAAAAAAGCAGCATATGAAGGAGTGATTTGGCTGTCATACAATGTGACTTAAATGGATAGAAAATTGAATTTTCTTCTCTTTCCTGATTAAACATAATTTACAATAGAAGCAGGAGGTAGAAGAGCATACAGTCTGTCCCTGTAAGCATATCAGTGTTAGATGCTGAAAAATTCTAATTTGCAGTTCATTTATGATGTGCAGGTTGAACCCCTTTCCTGCAGACTTTTCTGGAATACCAGGCTGTATTGGAAAGGAGAGAGGAAAGCACTTATTTCTTCCATCCTGTCTTACAAAGGTATTCACAGAGAAAAAATTAATGTTTCCCATCATGATTTATAGAATGGAGATCAGCTTTTATAACGTAAAATGCATCATTTCAAGTGTTTATTCTCTGTATTTCAGAAATATAAGTTTGATGAAATAAAGAAATAACCCTGTTTTTCCCCCCAGTAAAGTAAGGAGTAAGTAGACTACCTAAAGAAAAATAAAGCATCCTAATTTGGTACTGCTCCAACTCTTCTCAAAAGGGGTTATATACGGATCAATGTGTTTTCAAGCAAAGAATTATTAATAAATGACCTTTCCTAACAATTTATTACAATCCAGAGGGAAGTGTGTCTCTAAAATGGCAGTTCAGGCAGCTCAGAGTGCAGAAATCCCACACAACTCATGGGCTAATGCTGAAATGCATTACAGTAATATATTTGCCAGGCTTTTAGAGTAGGAATGTTCATATAACTTGTTTTAAAACTTTCTGTTCTGTTTGGAGATGGTCAATAATCTGGATATGTTTCAGCATCATCCCTAGTGTAAGATGCAGATTGTAATGTCATGAAGCCTACAGTAAATTTCTGGCCCTGATTCCTATCAACAACTGGGTCAGATTAAAGTACTCGAATAATTTTGTAACCTGTACTCACTATTCCTTTGGTAGTGAACTCCAGTCCTGTAGCACTGGGGATATGCTGGAAGACCAATGCATTACCCAAGGAAGAACATGTGGAGCAGGTCTGTCATTAGCAGGCTGTGCTAGCCCTGGCCATCGCTAGTGCCAGCATGCCAAGGTCACAGGTGAGCCACGCTCTGAGTCTTGTGGTACTGCAAATGCTCCATGCCCTCCACTAACAGTATGGGTACTATGTACAAAGACAACAAATACTAATGTTCCACAAATTATGAACACACTTAAAAAACTGTAGTCTTTCTAGGAGGTTTCTGAAATATAATGAGGGGTATGACATGACTGAGCTTAAATAATAGCGCGTATTTTAAGTATACATGATTTCCTTTTTTTCTAAAGATCATGCATAAAAACGGCAATTTCATTCATTATGCATATTAAGTCATAGCATAAATTATTTCTTGCACTTCTGACTCCTAATCATCTGTTTCTCTTTTTCTCTATATTTTTTTTTTTTTCCTGGCCCTTCCCCCTGTGCCACCGGGACGATGTATTGATTGAAACCCTTAACCTGGCAGGGTGTGAGAGTGTGAGGGCTTCGGCATTCCCAGGCTCTGTTCTCCATGTGTCCCAGCTCCCTGGGAGGGGCGAGGGAAGCCTTGCGCCCCTGCTAGCGGGATGCGGCACCGCCGACTCCCCAGCTGTCAGCGTGCACTCCGATTGCCACCACAGCTTACGGCACATTGAGGGAAGTGCCTTTGACTGGCAGATTGAGCAAACTGGTTGACATCAACACAGTCAACTAGGTAGACCCAAACCTGCTCCCTCCCCAGGGGTGTCCTTTGATTAATGAATGGTGTTAGCAATTAAAAGCAGAGTAGACAATGAGCCTAGTGCATCCTTTATAATACAATTTCATCTTTTGCTGTGAGCTAATGAAGAGTAAACAAGAAACTGAGATAAACTGGGTTGATAAGGAGCAGAACTTGTGTAACTCTTTGGCTTCATTTACACAAGTCCTAGACATGTCTGCGGGTAACCACCAGACTAAGATTTATTTGTTTGCTCAACTTGATTAATAATTTTGCACTTTTGACTTGGTTTAGTGTTTTATTTACATTTATTCAGATTTTTTAATCAGATAACTAGCAAAAGACAGCTTAAAAGGCATAAAGTAGGCAAATAGACAAACACACCCTGCCGTATCTACCTTGGGTTTTCATGTGAATGACACATGTCAACCTGATCAAGGCATAGGTATGCAATGATTTGCTTTTTATGAAATTGTTCATAGCCATGTTTGTGTGAAAGGTTGCTCAAGTAAATTAGTTTCAGTTAATAGCACTGCAGAAAAATGGGTAAAATGCTAAACAGACAGGTGGATCCAGTCAGCCTTTTGTGTATTTTTACCAAATCTCTGGAAAGGGTCAGGGGATCACATTTCCCCCTCCAGCAGTAAAAGCCACAGAACTCCTCTTGGTGGCTTGGGACGCCAGTTCTTGTGTCTCGCAGAGGGCAGGGTGTGGTCCTGCCTTGAATCAATTTCTTGGGGGTGCAGTTCATGTGGGAGGCAACAAGAAGTATTTAGAAAAAAGTCCTTAGTACCTCAGTCTAACTGGTGTGTTTTTAATGCCTGTGCCCAAAGGCTTGTCTGCTTCTCTAGAAACTACCTTTGTCTGAAAAACTTGCCTATCTTAAAACTATAGATCTAGTGTTATTCCTCCTGCTGTGCAGTGACAGGGTTTGCCCATATTAAAGAGGTGTTCAGTGAAATGGAGCACTGATTTTGAAACCATGGCTTAGGTTGGACGCATAAAGGGTAGATGAGTGTAAACACTATACAGAACCTCCTTGCACCATTTTTAAGTATGTATTTTACGGTGAGCTGATAAAGAAAACAAGATTCCTTGCTAGCCCTGGTGGATGGGCACCCTGCCTCTCTGCTCTGAGCACACTCACAGACCTGAATCAGCCTTCACTTCTGTCATTTCCACCCACAGAAAAAGTGCTAGTTTTGGTGTCAGCAGAGTTTGTATCCAATAATTGAAGCCTCTGGGGATTTAAAAATCAATTCTTGGCTCCAAGTCCAGCAATATTCTGTATCAGCAGAACTGCATAACTACACTCTAACTACAGTGGTTATAGTACAAGTTAGTTAACTGCTACCAAAATGAGGGGGTGGAGAGGAAGACAAGCATTTCATCTTTTAAGTCATCCTGCACTTTGTTTCTTTGTTTGTCAGTGTTCTGCCATGCTGGGGGAAAGAAAAAAAAAAAAAATTGTTACTGGGCCTGGGCAGGATGAAGAGGAAATCTGCAAAGATATACAGCGACCAGATCCAGAGCTTCATGAAGCTTGTGGCCGTTTATCTAGAAGCTTGTATTGTTTTTTCTGCTTTTTAAATTTTTTTTTTCAGTGAAGATAATTCCAGCTAGACTAAAACAAAAAGATGGCTACCAATAAATGGCATTTTCCAGAGGGAGATTTCTTGATGTTTCAAGCTCTACCTGTTGAGCCCTGCCTAGACTGTGGTTTTCTGGAAATTCCTGCACACCTTTCTTCTCAGTTGTGAAGGAAATGTCTCCCTGGTTGTCACCAACATGCCCATATGGGACAGTCATTCTACAGGAATGCAGCTCCAAGTGAACTGCAAGCAGTTTTTCATGCTAGAGCATGGCAGAGGCATTGGCTGGGGAAGATGAGTAGGCTGCATTGAGGACAGCAGCAACAATACTTTGCAATTTAGCCCTCCTGGATGAAGGCTAAAAACACTATTCACATCCTTCATATTAAATTATATGAAAAGCCTGCCACCCCTGCAGTTCTTCACACTGACAGATCTTCAGAGAGATACCGGATGCTGCCCCAGATCATTGACAACTGTAATGGTAGCTGGTAGCAGCTCCACAAGCTGCTCTGCTAGGGCTGTGTGATGATTCCATCCAACAGGACGTTCATATCTGTCTCTGCAAACAAATATTCATGGTTTCATGCAAGTGGATGTGTCTCATTTGCTGTACACAACCCTATGAGAGACTTGTCAAAGTGGGAGAGCAACATTAATATGTGAAGAATGATGAGCATCTTGTAGAGTCAGAACATCAGTGTTTAATGAAATAAACCTAGTGATAATTAGAAATAAGCCCAAAGATTTTAAATTCACTTTAAATTTGGGAAACTAATATATTATGTGGAAGTTCAGAAGAACTCCAATGTATTCAGAGAAAAATTGCAGGTATCTATGATTTGAATGGAGTTATTATTCTCCAACTCATCTGAAAAATTAATTTTGGGAA
This sequence comes from Pardalotus punctatus, assembly GCA_013400915.1. Lineage (NCBI taxonomy): Eukaryota > Metazoa > Chordata > Aves > Passeriformes > Pardalotidae > Pardalotus > Pardalotus punctatus. The sequence continues at coordinate 321,447 of VZTX01001593.1, forward strand.
TCAAAACAATGATAAAATATTCTACATATAATTACAATATACAGAACATACACTAAATTGTTAATTTACATGTTTGATGAAATATTTTTCTTTTGAAACTGTTTTCAAACCTTGAGGGAAGTGCCTGAGAAATGTGCAAGGGTAGCCTTCACTGTGATGGTTATACACCCATAACATATTCAAAATATATTCCAATCTTCTTTGCTATAACCTATCTAAAATTTATGCAAAGTTCAGGACTGGAGCTGAGCCCTCACTAGTCCAGGATAAACTGTCAGAGCACTGTTGAGGGATTTGACCAAGCAGTTCCAATTAATATCATACTAAATCCCTATGCATAGCTCTAAAAATTGAGCCCTGAAGGACTAACCTGTTTGCCTACATTCTTCATTATTATTGTTACATCAACAGGATTTGTAGAAATAAGTAACATCAGTTCATCACTGCCACCACCTGGTAAAACCTCCAAACTCTATATTTGCAAATACAGGTATCAGAAAGGTAGCAAAGGGGTAAAACAAAGAAGAAGCAAATCTTGGAGGTAATCATCCTAAGCCAGTGCTCTAATGTGAAATGGAAATGTGAAGGCCCACACAATAGCTTCCAGTCTGCATAGACTGAAAAGATAAGACCAAATCTCCAGAGATGTGGAGGTGGCTTGGGTTGACTTCTTTTTTTCCCTCAAGTGATTGATTGATTGATTGATTGATTACAAAGAGTAGACAGACAGTGTTTAGTTGAGGTAAACCCGCCTAGATAAAATAGACAATAATAAGAGAATAATATTATCCTTCAGATCCTGGTTGGTTCACTAAACCATTCAATATAGTATCACTGGGACTGTTTTTGGTTGCTCTGTGTGTTGATAACCTCTGCTTTCCTAAGCAAGATGCTTAGGACTAAACTGATAGCTGATGGTCTGTCCCTCATTTCTGCTGCCATCATCTTCCCTCTCTTCCTCATACCCAGATAAATGGCTTTGGGCCATTTCTCTCCCAGAAACACTTTTTACACATCCTAAATCTTTAATCCTCTTTTACAATGTCACCTTTTTAATCCTGCACCAATCCAGTCCTTGCCCCAACCAAAGACCTGCCTGTTGTTAAGCAGCCAGTGTCAGAAGTCCTGAGCGCCAGTGGGATTGTGAGGTACCCACCACAGAGCAGGAGCTGGCACGTGGCAGAGTGTGCACACACAGTGGTGTATCCCAACACTTCAGCACTTGCTACTTCCATAAATGTTGCCATATTCTTCAGGTGTGTGGTGCTTTTATGGAGTATTTAGCAGGGAATTCCTAGGGCAAATGGGAAGAAGCTGCATCAATGCTGACTGAGACTGAGCTTTTGGGCAGAGCTCCCTGCAGAAGGATTCTTTGCTTCAGGCCATTTCTGCTGTTAAAGGACTAACACATTTCATGCAATTTTAATAATTGTTATAAAAAATATACTACACTTTTAGGTCACCGGTTTCTTCCTTATGGAAAATTGCAAAGCAAAATTTCCTGCAAGCTACTGGTCAGAATTAAAAGTCAATATAAATGTAATAAATTAGGAACAATAATCTGAACAGTGGGAAGGTGGCTAAAGTCACTGTTTTGTTGATGGTTTTATTCCAAACCCCTCCACATCCCTTCCCTTAGCTTGGCACCTTTTATATAACTTACATTATCACAACTGTCTTTGTGCCAGGAGGAGTGAAGTACTCTCCTGTTCCAAGCTTCTGCTACTTTAGATAAGCCAGCAATAATTATTTCTGAGTGAAACAAAATTAACCCTCACAATGGAGCCTGAGTCCATAGCTGTGTTCCAATTTGGAAGTCATTTGTCTTGGGATACAAAGATTCCCCCTGATTCCCCACAGCACCAAACTGGCTTCTTACAGACTCAGAGTTATACTGGCAAACCAAAATCTTAAACTAGCTATTATAAATCTGTCATCATTGTTTTATTGAAACTCCACTGTGAGAATTATACATTGGAAATAAAGCACAGAGGAAGCCAAATTTCCCCATTTATTTCCAAACTAGAAACATAGTTGTCTGGTACGTTTACAGTCAGAGGGGCTACCTCTGTGAGTCTGGATTTTCTGTGTGCCTGCTTTGATACGTACAGAGCAAAGCTTAAATAAGACACAGTAGAGGATCAGACAAAGAAAATAAAGATATAACAGGTAAAAAAGGAAGGTGTAAAAGGCTGAAAGAAAAGGATGAGAAGCAAGAGACAAAGGGGAGGGTACTAAGTGACCTCCTGAAGTCCCTGTTTCCTACAATTTCGTAGCAGGTAACAGAGGGTCTTGTTTTAGCAAACTCCATTTCCAGCTACACATTTTCCTTGCCTGTATATGGAGACAGTTAATACCTCTATTCTGATGGGAAAAGTGCAGCACAGCGAAAATAAGGAATACAAAATGTGTTCTCTAGCTTTAGGTCAACACAGGGGAATGACATAAGCTGTCATCTAAAAGTAACATTTGCTGAATCCTTATGAAATTATAAACAACAGAAAAAATAACAGAAAAGGAAAATAACAGACAACTCTAAAGAAAATAAATAATTGTAATTTCTGTGCTTTAAAGTGTTTTATGATGGTTATATATCCCAGTATATAGTATGATATATTTGTCTCAATCTGAGAAGGAGTGGTGTCTGTGAAGAAAGTGTCATGGTGCACCTATCTTCATGTTCCATAATCTGTTAGCAAGTGCAACTCTTCTGGCTGATAAGAAGCAGCGTTTCTGCTGACCCCTCCCACTGAGGAATTCAGTAAATCCAGGATGGCAAGTGAAAATATAACTCTTCTGTATTACCACAAAGAGGTTCAGGCAGCCAGTAATCCTGAAGCAGGCATGCCAACCTGTAGCGAGCTGGACATCTGTTGAAGGTGTGTTTGAAAACACAGCATAGACATACCTACCTAATTCATCACACTCATGAACAGGTCACATTATACTGCTCCTGTGAAATCCAGCATTCTCTCCTTCCCAGTTATCCGCGGGTGTGCAATTAGAAGTGAAGTAGGCAGACAGATGTTGAGCAAGCACTGAGACGTCACCATTCATCATCAGCTAGCAGATACTGAACTTGGCTGACTACCCCAGCTTAGTCAGATAGTTTGGCACACTGTCTCTCAGCACTGAGTTTTTCACTCAGGATCTTAAATTGTACTAAGAGTTCACTCCATAAATCATGTAAAATGGGGGGATGGGATTGGCTTTGCTTTTTGCCATCGAGCAAAGTTATAAGAATTTCAGACCTTTTGCAAGTAGTGTGGCTGCTCTGTTTAAGTGTCACCTTTCATCTCTAGATAGCATCACTACCTATTCAAAAGAGAAAAGGGCATTTGGCCAGCTATTAAATTGAATTCCTTTCCTCCATCCTGCATGTGCTTAGTCTTGCATACGAAGCATAAAAAGCAAAACCAAAGGTCTAATAGATGGGACCATAAGGAGCTTCACATGCCATCTCTGAGTAAAATATCAAACGAAGACTTTCAGGAGCTCAGAAACATGTCATCATATGTGGTATTTCTCTTGTCAGCAGCAAAGCTGTCTCTAATGCACAGCACACTTAGCAAATCAAGAATGCTTCAGGCCAAATTTGGGTAAAAGCTAAAGCTGTGCCTCCCACAGGTTTTATCTGCAGCTGCTGAAGCAAATGTTTCTACCTCCCCTCCCTCACTGAAAGAGATTGTGTTTCAGAGCATTGTTTTCTGTAGACACTTATTAACCCTGTTGAATTTAGAGCAGGGGATTGCACTCAATATCTATTGATTAGCAGTTTTGCAGAAATCCTTAGGCCTTGGTCATTTTGGTCTGTTGACTAGGACTTGGTACACAGCAGTGCCCTTTTCAGCAGACATTGATATGCATGTAAGGGTGTGGGAGAGGCAGGAGGGAAGGTTAGCATGAAGTCAAGTGTTTATACATTACAGGAAATTCCTGGTGAGGTGATGGCAGTTTTTATCATAGCCTGACAGAGTCCAGGGTTTAAATCATACAAGTGTGCATCAAATAAAAAACCTTCTTAAGACTACATCAGAAAACAGAATCCATTATTCAGTGATTGCAAACAATAATAAGCTTTGCCTGGGTAGAAAAAGAATCAAAAAATTCTTCCAAACTGATCTCCTCCAATTAACAGTAATATGATAGATTTTCATGGATCATTTGTTTTCTCTCTTTTCTCATCCTTTCTGCTCAGAACTGAATGTTTTGACATAACACCTATTTCCAATAGGGAACTGCCTTCTCCAAAGCACGTCTCTTGCACTGCAGCCAAGCTACAAAGACACCTATTTATTCAGAGTAGAGCTTAACATTTTTTTTTGACATCTGCTCATTTTGTTCTGTGAGTTTTCATTCAGATTTGACTTCAGTCTCTGATTTACAAGCGGGGGTGGTGTACCTTGCGAAGAACCTAGAGTATCCTTTTTGCAGCTGCCCACCACATTTCCCTTCCAACTCAAGATGCCTGCATAGCAGACACTAAATTAGAACTTCCACAAAACAAAAAAGAAACTGTAATGCCTTTTTAAAAAAATATTGCAGTCTGAAAACAATAGCAATTCAGAACTGCTGATTCAGGAGCTGTGTTTTTGGTATGTGTGCATTGACCTCCAGGAGAGGTATAGAGTAGACAGCTGAGGACTGAATTAACTTTAGCTAACTCCAAGTAAGTTTTAACCCCTCATGAATGAGAACCCTTTGAAAATCAAAGTAAGATATCAGAGTGTATAGAAATACAGATTTTGGTCCTTATATTTTAAAGAAAAATGCATTTAAAGAACTTGCTTCTAGAACAGCTTGAAATACTGGAAATATATATGCTTGTATATTAGTAATATGCAATTGTGCCTGGGTATTTCTTCCTGAATTTCACAAGATGAATCCAGTGGATGGCTGTGGTTAAATGCCAGAGAAAATTAATAAGGTCTTTGATTATGCAATTGGTTTCCTGGTGATAGGATGTGACTGGTACAATCTATCTGCCAGGGCATAGTAATTCTTTTTCATATTGAATTAGGATACTACTATAATTCTGAAACATTTGAGTCATTTGAACTTCTGTCATCCACTCCTCTCTCTATCTTTTTCCCATGTCTGAAGAGAGCTTACTACAAGCACTACCTGGAAAGGAAACAGTCTAGAGAAAAAAAGCATCTGAACATCAACTACAGAGTTCCTTCCCACAGACTGCATAATAACCAGGTTGCCCACCTGCTCAGTTACTAGTCCAAGGTACCTGTTACTGACATGTCCCCAGCTGGTCTTTGTAGCAATGATCACAGTCCTCTGGGCCTGGCTGCTCAGTCCGTTTCCAACCTACCTCTCTGTCCACCTGCTTAAACCATACCTTGTCAGCTTTTCTATAAGGATGTTGTGGAGACAGTTTCAGAAATCTTGCTAAAGTGAAGGCAAACAGCACCCACTACTCTCCCAGCCTCCACCAAGCTATTCATCACCTCATTGCACAAGGTGTTCATGAGTTTAGGCTCTTCCTATAGTACACAGGGAAAAAAGAAGGAAACAAGAATATAATGACAGAATAAATGTGCTGTTAAGTAACAAAATTGCTCATCTTGTATAATATTCATTCAACAGCAGTAGAAGATGATATTTCAGGAGAGCACATGAGCTTGGCCATATTTTGCACTCTGTTCCTCTCATATTTCCCCAGCATCTCAAAATGCTGTTTTAAGGAAATTAGAGCATACAACCTTTCTTAGTTCTTTTAGCATCCATGTCTGAACATGCTGTCCATAAATCTGTCTAAGGCCTCCTTGGCCCTGCCATTACTATCTGCCTTACAACCTCCTGTAGCAACAAATTCCAAAAATTCTCTACCCACCGTGAAAAGATGTACTGTATTTTATCTGTTTTTAAATTGCCCCTTTTTAGTTTTATTGAGTGTCCCCTAACTCATGCAGTGAGAACTGAAGCAACAGTTAATTCAGATTGTCCACTGCCTTTGTGATTCTGCAAACTTCTCTCATATCGCCATGCAAGCTTCTTTCAGTTCCCCCTCCCAAGACAGCTGCTTCACTCTCTTGGCAATTTTAGTTGCCTTTCCCTGTGCCTTTTTTGAACTCCACCATATTCCTTTTGAGATGTAGTGGCCAGAGCTGCAAAACAATGTTTTTTTGTAGTGTCAAAATAGTGCCTTCTGTTTTGTTCTCAATAAAAAACCTGACAATGTCCAGCATCATGATGACCTTTTCTGTCTGCTGCTACACGTTGAGCTGCAGATTTCAGAGAAATATCTGAGTGACTCTAAGATCTTTTGGCAGCATTGAAATTGCCAGGTCTGAGTTCTGAGAAGAAAGACAGGCTGAAGAGCCAGGCGCAATTTATAGGAAATCTCTTCATTAGAAACAAAACTGAGCAAATCAAGACAAGACAATCTGTGCTATCCTGACACTCAGGAACCCACTTCATTCTTCATCTTTAGCTGTAACCTTGAAACTCTCCCACCTTCTCCTGCTTGTTCTGCTTAGTCAAAAGGGAGGCCTAAGCCATGCACCCGTCCTCCTTCTAACATCTGGTTTCCCCATTTCCTTACTCCTCTTATCCATTTGCCATACATTCCACGTCCCACTAGCAAGCCCTGAAACTGGGACACACAACTGATTAATCCTCCATACCAAACCCAGACTCCCATAAAATGCCTCCTCACCACTCTTTCCTCTTGCCAAGACTGCGGTGTTTTAGTTTACCATTTGTTCCAGCCTTGGGCTGTACATTTCCTACACTTTCCCCAGATCTTTGGCCTTGCCAGATCATACAAATCAGTGCTTGATGAACACTACAGGGGATGTTAAGGAGTAATGCAGCAAAACATCATAAGAGCCATTTGTTGTTGCCTTACAGACCAGGAAGTTAGTACAAACCAACTACCCCATGACAATTCTCTGTGCTATCCCAGACCTTGCCTTCTGTAGAAGATCACTGAAAACTGCTTTTGCTTTTTCCATGAGAAAAGTGAGTTGCCTTCTATGTGTTCCAGAAGTGCAAGCCATTGTCCCTGATTCTTTTTGTATCTGAGTCTGTAAAGAAAGTAGAGAATATATTCAGAAATGAGTCAAAGCCATATGCACACCCCAGGTGGCTGGCCAGACTCTTTTGAGTCTATTTGGTGTCTATTTGGTTCCTGCAAAGACTGTATTTGAGCCACAGAGATAAAGCAACTCTTACCTTGTCCTTATAACACCCAGGGATTAGGACAGCCATCCTGAAAGAGCAGAGGATTATGCCTTCCCTGGGGACCACTCAACATGCACAACAGGAGTATTTTCCAGGCTGAAATTAACTAGAAAAGTAACTGGTGGTAATCAAGATGCCAGTACTATGGCTAGGGTTAGGAAGATGACGGGAAAAAAGTCCTGCATCACTTTCAGTCTAATTAGGCAGTGAGAGAGAGTTGCTGAATCAAACAGGGAAAAGTGCTGTAACTATCAGAATTTTGCATGTTTGGACTTGCAACCAGATGTCTGAGACTTCGTGGTGATTCTTCTGAAGCTGACTGCTTTTTGTAATACATTTTCCATTATTTTATTGAAATAAGCAGATGCAGTGAATTAGATTCAGTCCCTTTTTTCTCAGAGGTGTCAAATAGATGCCCCTGTAACAAAGACACTCGGTTTAATTCTCTTGTTCAGTAGTATCACCTTGTTTTGGGGTTGGTTGCCTCACCCCTGCTTTGTCACAAGTTTTTGTGAGAAGAGAGACACCCTTGATCTCCTAGCAGTGTCTGTACTTGCTTCTGAAGGAGGGCCACAGAGGCTCTGACTTGTGTGGGACTCCTGCATGGCAACTCAGCTGCTCCGATGGCCACTTGCTCCACAAGCACAGTATATGCAAGGTGTAATAACTAATATCATTGTGGACTTACTTAAAAATAAGAGGATTCTTCATTATTGAAGACTGACATTTACTTCTTTATTGTAAGAAAATAAATGCAATGGATCATGCCTGATTCATTAGTCTCTCCTTGAGAAAACCAGAATAGTTTTGGGTATTTTTGTCAGTTCCATTTGTGTGTGTTTTCTAACTCTTTTCCATGCGTTCACCTCTTAGTAATCACTAGTAATTATCAGCAGGTAAGGAAGCAATAGAATTCATAGGAAGTTGTTGAAATGAGATAAATAGAACGGAGAAATTAAAAGTTCCATACATACTTTTTAAAATTAATAAATTTTCCTGTTTCAGAATACATCATGCTTTAGCTAATGAAGGTGAAAACAAAAATCTAAGTGAGGATTTTTCCACACTCCATACCTGCAGGATTCCTCTGCTATTTATGACTGACTACTTCAAGGGACCATAGATCTGATTCAGAATGTAATTCCTGTACACAGTTAAACTGAAAGTTAAAAGCCAGATCTCAACATGCAGTCAACTCCTATACTTGCAGCAACAATGTTTATTTTAGTACTTATAAATCTAGTGACAACATAGTTGCAGATTATTGATGTATTTCATATCATCATAGGAAAAGTTCACATCTGGAGAGTAGAAAGATGCAAACTTAGGCTTCAACTGTGCCAAAATGTCTAAAATTCAATTTTCAGAAAGTTTTTCTCATCTTTATCTCCATCCATTGACACATCCAGGGTTTGCAAGCATTTTATTGCTTCCTCACTCAGATATAAGAAGTACAAATCCTTGTACTTCTCCCTACAAAATGAATAAATTCCAAGGCATTCTCTCAGTTTATACACCCCTAAGACTGCACCTGCTTCATGCTACATGGTAAATACCACTCTGTGGAAAATCAACACCTGACAACCAAACAGCACATGGCCTTAAGAACAACTATTATAGGAAAATCTTGTAGAAGTGAATTATTTTCATTCAAGTGAAAGAAATTAATTTTGTTTCACAGTAATAACACATTCAGGAGTTGCAAAGAAATCTATGCACGAGCAAGTTTAAACTGCTCCCTATCCATGGAAGTGGAAGAAGGCCAGCTGAAGAAAATAACACAACAGTCATTTTTACCCACAAAAAATATATCATGCAGCTTGTACTTAAAAAGTAAGCCAAACTCTCACTGCTCAGGGCTTTCCTGCTGTCTCTTTTTCTCCAGATGTGAGGTTTTCTGGGTTTGGATTTGCTTTTTCAGATTTCTTTCAGCTGTTTTGTTTGGATTCCTTTCATTATACAGAATGGGGATAACGAGGAGGAGACATGTATTTATACTGGGTAAATGTAGGAATGGGGACCTGGAATAAAGCTGGTCCTTCCTAGTGATTCATATCAAACAGCAGTTTGCTTTTTTGTATGACTCTCAGCTAAGTGTAGTCCTGGGAAGAAGGAAAAGTAGAGCTGGGACAGAAGATCAGTAGGCTTGCTCTTCCTCCTGCTACTGGAGACTCAGGCAAGGAATTACTGGTTTAGGAAGGTCCATTCCCTTCTTCCTTTTTCAGCCTTACCCAAAACCTCATATAGCCCATGTCAGACCACAGCTATGGCAACTGGCAGATTTTTAGGCATCTGGTAGAAGTAAACCATTCTTTAGATTCTTCTGCTTTAGAATGGAGTGTACAGCAACGTTCTCTTCTCCTGGGGCCAAGGTAGAGGTGCAACAGGAAGTTTATGATCCAGGAGGAGTTTCTTGTTGATGATAACTATATCTCTAAGAGACAGAAAATTTATGTTCATACCTACGTACCTTAAGTTTTTATTTCTATGCTTTTCTTTTTCTACACTTTACATGTCCTTAATTATTATGCCAACTTTGTGTTCATGAAAGTAAGAATTGTGCATACAGCTACTAGTATTCATTAAGGGAACAGATGGCTTAGAGTATATATTAGCACTACTGGTGTAAATCCAACCAACTGAATATAGATTGAAAGCTATTTACATCCAATACATTTTTAATGATTCCTGTATCAGTTTGATAATGATATCAGTTAATGAGCTGACTGAATACAGATCTAGTTCCTACCTCATAAATTTTTTACCCTCCTGTGCACTAATTGGAAAAGCTAACAGGTTGTCCTAAGAACCCTAACTGAATCCTGATTTTGTTGTAGTTAAAGCACTAGAAAAATCATGTTGTATCAGGAGACTGAATAAAATACAACAAGCCAGTAGGTGTGAGAGGTTTTTTTAATTTTTGCTAAGCTTTCAATACCATCTGTCACAGTACCCTTCTGGACAAAATCCAGCTAGACATGTACACAATATGGTGGGTGGTCAACTGGCTGGAAGGATGGGCTAAAAATGTTGCTGTATTGGAACAACATCATTCTGACAGCCAGTCACTGGTGGTGTTCCCCAGGGCTCAATCTTAGGGATAGCTCTTTACAACATTTTATCAATGACCTGGACAAAGGAGTTGTGTGCACACTATGCAGATTTGCTAAAAACACTAAATTAGGAAGACCTGTTGATTCCCTCAAGGATACAGGGTGATCTTGATAGATAGCACAGGACAACCACTGACTATGTGAAATTTAACAAGAGTTTGACATCCAGATTCTTCACTGACGATGTAATCCTGGTTCCTGCAAAGACAACCACACAGGAAGAAAGCAAGTACTTTAAACTATTCTTACTTCGTTTATGCCAAAGTATAATTTTCAATTCCCTGAAAAAAAATGAGAGAAAATTATCTCACAAATCACTTAGGTGGGGTGGTGTATGGATGAACGGAGTGAACAAAGCCTGCCCTTGGCTTATGGAAGTTCCTCTGACAAGACTCTGAACTGAAAGCAGAAGGCAACAAAAACAACCACAGGGACGTCCCTGCTCCTGGATCCTTAAATAATTGGTATTCCAGGAAATACTGTACTCATTTACCTTTAAATATATTACATAGCTGAATGTTTCCATTAGTGCCCAAGTTTTTTCCTCACTGACACTTCCACCACACTGTTCAGAAGCTGTTGACAAGCCTTATAGCTACAAAATACCCATAAAGAAAGAACTGAATTTTTACTCCTCAATTCAGCTGTGGGAAAGAAAATTTTTAAAAATATATGCTAAATGCTTCTATTCATTTGCAAAGATGGTATAGGAATGAACTTAGCCTTCACGTGCACTGATCTGTAAAAGGGAATATTTTTACTTCATGACCAAGATCTTGCCACACTTTATAATATCACATTATATAATGTGATATATAATATCACATATATTAGGTGATATTTGTAATATCACCTATTATATAATCACAAATTGAAACGTATACAGTTCAACACTACCATGGTTTCTGAATCCTGGCATATCAATTCCCTCTCTAATAATTAAATATTTGACTCATTTAGTTTCATAAATATTTAGCTGTCTTGAATGTCTATTCTTTCCTCTTTATTTTCATTATAATTACACATTAATGTTCCTGTTGTTACTCTCATCCTACTTGTGTACTATGTATTTTTATTTGCCCTATCCATACAATTTCACATGACTTGAGTCTCTGTATAAAGTACATATTTGCATATATATAAAATATGATATCTTTGAAATAAACAAACACAGGATTTTTCCTCTTTTCCCAGAATACTCAATTGAGGGAGCATTTTTCCTCAGTTTAATAATTTTCTAGTCAATCACCTAAACTCCTAAATTTTTAAACATAATTGCTTCAGCTTCATTATTCCTTTAGATATCTTTTGTATCTCTACTATAAATCTACCTTCTTGGCTTTTATATAATTGTAAGTTCTGTTCAAAGATTTTGAGAACTATAAAATAACAATCATCTTGCCATAATTTCCAATCAACTCTCTTAAAAATAAAAGAATGTCAATCTTTTTAGAATTTTTACATCAGCATAATAAAAAACATTGAATTAAATATGGATCTTTTCCAAATTCAATATGTATTTTTAACCACACCAGCCACACTTTCTACAATTGTTTACGGTTTTCTTTTCATTTTCACCAGGCAGCATGCTTACTTACTGATAAAGCTGATCAGTATCTAGAACAATTTTTTCTGAATTTTAGTACTGATGCTTGAATAAAGTAAAAAAGTGTTAACCAAGATCACATTGAGCAACAATTAAGCAAAATTCTTTGTTTTTATATAACTGCCCTTTGCAAACTTTAATTTTGGAATACAAAGCCTTTAATTATATGTCTATTATCGGGGGATACAAAATTGTATATTAAATTAATGAAACAGATTACCTCAGTTATACAGTGGTTATTAACAGGAAGAGCTCCCAGTTTTCATATTATGTACATCAGTAACTTTAATTGCATTAGGCTGAGCTAGGAGAGCTATTTTAGGAGATACTTCAACAGCACAACAATTTCTGCTGGCTTTTTGCCTGCTGTAGCTCAATTTCTGAGGGTTCCCTCACAAATGCTAACTTATTATTTCTGTCAGTCATGCTTTAGCAAACACGGCCTCATTAAAACTACCCTAAAGTGGCTTCAGTTTTGAAAACTCTCCCTTGATGTATCCATGAGACAACTGGTGCTAGAGGGCTGTTTCTCACATTTGGGTTAAGAGATAAGAGTGTTGCAGAGTATGAATATACAAAAGACCAGTTTTGGGGCCAACAGGAGTAAAAATGATGGACTGTGATTAGCTCAGGCTTTGTAGGATAGGATACAAAACTGCCTATGATATTAAAAGTAAGAAACAAATTAGCTTTTAAATTATGGTTTGCAAGCCCTGATACACAAGTGTAAAATCAATTAGCTGTCAGCTGCTGGTTAATAGTGACGCAGTGACCTGCCTTGCTCCTGCTGGGAGTTGTGAGCTGAGGTTTCTAACGGGGACGGCGCAGTGTTTTTTTGCCAATAATGTACTACATGCTGAAGTCACTTTATCAGAAGCTCCTGGAAATAGAAGGCAATGTTCCTGAAATAAGTGAATATTGGTGAGATCTCATATTGTTATAACACAAGCTTCTGATCTTGTGCTAAGATGAGAGTGCCTGACAGAAAGGATTTCCCAGGGCTTGTTCTCAGGGACGAGGCAGATTTATCCCTCATGTAACTTCAGGGAAGACACAGGTCTCTAGATTAATCTGCCTGCATGCATGGACAATGTCACTCCAATGACCCCACTGATCTCCTGCACTGCAACATTGGATGCTTGTAAATTTAAGACCATTTCCCTTGGGGGTGAGTTAGGTAAAGCTCTCCACAGGTCAAGGTGTGAGTGAAGAACCACATAATGAAGGAGATCTGTGGGGATTGAACATGAGTTGATACACTTTCTTATCCGAAAGGACTGAGAGAGTTCTAGGAAATGTGCAAGGATTTAAAACACATGGGGAGAAAGCAGACTCAACCCAAATCTTGTAGGAAACCTGGGGTGTTTTCGTATAATTCTGAGCAAGCGCAGATCTGTCTAAGTGGTATGGGGTGTCTGTTGCCTCTATAAAACTTGCATTTTTGCCCAATGCAAATGTGCAAGCTTCAACCCCAGGCACAGATTATACATCTTACCTTTTGCCACTGACCTAAACACACATCAGAAAGAAAGGAGTAAAATGGAACAGAGCTTTAGAAACGGATGTTACTCTGGATAAACTGCTGAAATTGCACCCCAGAGCACACAAGATGTAAGAACTGAATTGCCTATCTACAGTTTGTTTTTATTTGGCTAGGTGGTTGTACAGCCTTATTGTCATAGCATCTCAGTAAGTCAGAAGAATTAGTTTAGCCTCATAACTTTGATGTTTAAATCACATAAAAATGGGGGACTTGAACTTGAAACAAAGTTCCACAAAACACTGAAAAAGTCTGCTGTGAGAAATAGGAAAGATTTAAGTGCTGAAGTTGGAAACTGCAGAAATGTTACCTCATAAGTAACTTGCAGCTCAATCTCTTTTTTATTTCTTTTATTCTTTAACTAAAAGACAAGACTACTGTTACAGACTACAAAAATGCCCTTCTGGGAATACTGAAAGTATGAAATATATTTGTGTGTATATGCATATATATATATATATCTATACACTCACACATATATGTGTATGTGAGAAAGGTATCTACATGCATTTATGGATAGTTATGTTTAATATAGAAATATGCTTTGTGATTTCTTCAATGATACAGAATGAAAAAAATGAAACAAACCGGAAAACCCGTATCAGTACCTGCCAATATAACCCTCCCTTTCTTCATATATATATATATCTATAGAGTCGTTGTTACGGATGTAGCTCAGTGAAATCTGTGAGCAGGGGACAAGTACTGATCCATTTAGGAGGATGTCAAGATGGTGTAATTTAAACAGTGATATCAAAGAAGGCAGGCCTGGCATTGCTGAGTGTGCATGGATGATTGATGGTGCTTGGCATGCATGGCTGGTCTGCAAAGGAGGAAGGACTAAACCAGGGAGAAGGATGAGAGAACAAAGAGGTTGTGCTAGGGCGCTGCCCTGAGGGAAGGAATGGTGAGAGACCTCTGCCTAGGGATGGGGAAAAGAAGATAAATGAGGACAAGTACACAGACAAAAAAAGATGTGAAAAGAGTAAATGGGGGAAAAGGAGAAAGATGAGTAGGCTGAGTGGCACCAGCAAAGTTGAACACTTTGGGGTGACAAATCTTAGTGGAATCTGCCTAGAACGGGAGAATCTCAGGAAATACCAGTGTGATGGGTTAACCCTGAATGGATTCTGGGTTCCTGCCAAAGCTGCTTCATCCCTCCTGTTCCCGGCTGGGCAGCTGGCATTGGCTCTGTTGGACATGGGGGAAACTTCTGGAAGCTTCTTACAGAACTCACCCCTGTAGCTCCCCCCACTACCAAATCACACAAACCCAATACACACCACCCCTTGCATCTGTGAATCAAATCATCAAGAATCAGCAATGAAATCCACATTCATTGCACAATATTTGCAAACTTCACTCATATGAACAAAAAAATAATTCCCCACTCCAAAATCACACGAAAATTATCATAATGAAGCAAAAGTGGAAAATTTACCTCACCACAATTTCAACGACAAAAATTCTCCACGATTTTGCTCCACTTTTTGCTCTCTAATTGTTTTCAGTCTGTGTTTTGCCCATTACCTCTCCCAATTACTATTATTAGATCAAATTCCTCATGTCCCACATTGGCCAACAAAAAGGGCTGTGGTGAGTTGAATTTGTCTAGATGTCAGGTGCTCCCAAAGCTGGTCTATGATTCCCTTTTCTGCAGGACAGGAGGAAGAAAGTAAGACAGAAAAAAACGCGCAGATCAAGATAAATCAGTTTAATAAAGCGAAACAAAGGGCATGCATGGAAGTAAGGAAAAAGCAAAGGTTCGTTCTCTTCTTCACTGGTGTGATATCAGCTCCTTTCAAGCTACCAGTGCAAAACACAACACCACCATGGGGAAAATTACCTCTATCTTGCTAGACTCAGTACAACAACTGGGTTACTAGGACTCAAGAAAATTGTGGATAAAAAATTGCTTTCCAATATAATCTTTGCATGGAGGACCTTTGTTAGCAATGCTTGTCACCACTGACAAACCAAGGACAACCAGGCTTCTTAACTTTTTTTTTTTTTTAGTTCCCTAAACAAGCTTAGGGATAGTTCTCAAAACAAGAATATTTCCATTACTGTATTTTGGGATCCTCCACCTTCAGTTTTTCTTTCTTGTTTTCCTGTCCCTCTTACTAGTAATTTCAAGTGACATTTGAAATAAATTAGAAGATGACTGCTGAACAATGCTTACAGGTATTTGAGGTGTTGCCAGTGTCAGAAATGACAGCAAGCAGACACATCAGGTTTGCTCAGAAAGGGAGCTCTTCAATGTAAAAATTATGTGTATTTTTAAGGTGCAAATTTTGGTGGCATTAAAGCAACACTAGCACCTTTTCTTACAACCTTAGGAAGAGGTCATATGAGGCCTTTGAACTCTGTCACAACTTTTGATAATGCTTGTAGTTGAATTTTTAAGCTAAAGGCAATCCACATGCAATCGTTTCTGTTCAGTGGTAGAACTTACTAATAGACACTCACACTTACATTGGAGCCAGTGACTGAACAGCCACTGGTTTCAGTAGGACCAGGGGTACTCCCAAGCCTGGCCCATCCTTTGGTCCTGAAGACAGGTACCACACAGGTTCCTTCCAGAAACCCGGGCACCCTCACAAATGCTGCCTGTTATGAAAAGTCCTTGTGTCAGGGTGAAACCTGAACAGAAAGCAAATATCTTTGCACTATCTAGCACTGTCAAAGTTGTGCCAAGGTGCATGTTAAGAATTAAATGGCATGGAGGATCACAAGCCACTGCCTGGATCTTCATCTGGAGCTTTGCTTCTTGCTGGAGAAATAGCCCAAGTGTCACTGTCACTCATTTGACAGTATCCTTGCACAGATCAGGCTATAGTTTGACTTTCTGAGGCAAGAACACAAAATCAAATCCAGAGCTTAGACTGCATCCAACACATGGGGGAAACGGCACACTAGGAAAAAAATTTTGCTTCATTTGAGCCAACGTCCTGTCGTGTCTGTCAGCAATACCCTTCCAGGTGGTAGGTAGGAGGCCTGTGGCATTTATTTGAAACTATAAGCCATTTTGCTACTACATTTTGCTTTGCACATTTTACAATGTCTAAGGTTATATCTGAATTACAGCAAAGCACGCAATTGCTTCTGCTCTCGCTTACAATCTCCACTATTCTTTGTAATGTATTTTGGGATCCTTGGAGGATGAAAATTTCTATGTAAAAGTTCCATATATAAAACTCAGTTCGTTTTAATAATACAGCCAAACCTCTGGAAAGAGTCACAGAGAAATATCTTCCACATATAATGCTTCACAGATTAATTTTTTCCCTCCCTGCTCATTTGAGTAGATAGATGCTTACACAGCTTTACATTACTTACAGGAAGGAATAAAATATGTGTGGAGATCCCTACTCATCCTGACGAATTGTGTTGTGTTTGATCCTTTGAAGGTACAAAATATGTCCTCTGGGTTTTAGCAGTTTATTTTCCTGCAGTAATTTCACCAGTGTTTGCCTACACCAAGGTATTTGACACATTTACCAAGCTTTTTTGTGTTTCATTTACTAGTGCTACAGGCAAAAATGTTTTGGCAAATCAGAGTTACATGCAGAAAACTACTTATCACAAATGAGTCTGGGCTGGTACTTCTATTTGTAGATTTAAAATCCATGATCTTTTGGAGACTACATACCATAAAGGGGTGCATAGAATGATACATTTCTCTACCCTTGCATTCCAGAAATAGTATTTATTTGACAGCCTGAACCATGACCCTGCCCATTTTTCAGAAGATAAGATACTGGACTGCTGCTGACAAAAATATTTGTAATTTCTGTAAACTTGGCCTGCTCTTTACCTTTGTGTCCTATAAAGGTGGACAGGTTGATTATTGCATCCATGTGCCTTCACTCTTCGTTCACTCCTGTGCATGGACCCACACTTGGATGCAGGTGCTGCTTTGGCTAATGACTGCTCTAAGCATGACTGTACAGTCACAGAGGGTTTGCAAATTCATTCCCTTAAAACAATCACTGTTTGTCTTCTTAGCTTGACACAGCCACAGCGTTGAGAAGAGATTATTACTGGGGCCTGAACAGGCTAAACTGGGAAATGTTCTTTTGTAAAGAAAAGCATGCTTAGTGATAATCATATTCTCATCTGATCAGGAAGGGGCTATCACAATAGCGTGGCCCAAGAGTTAAAGAGCTTATTTTCTAAATCCCTTCATCCTTTCCAGAACCGTGAGACATTGACAGCAAGTCACTTAACTCTGTCCAGCCACAGCTGTGTGGGTTTTGCATAATTAATTATTTATACCAAGGCAGACACAGTAATTAACTTCCAGATGAATATGATATTCTGATCAGAAATGCTTTGCATTCTAGCCATCCCTCAAGCAAGTAACTGTCAAAGCTGGACTGTTTGACAGAGTGGGTCCTGCCAAAACCCCTCCCAGACATCTGTTCTTAGACAAAAAGAACAGATTCTCAAAGCAGCGCTTGCAGACATTGCCTCGTTTCAGCAGGCAAAGAATAACCAATTCACAAATTCTGGCTAATTTTGTCTGATTTCAAGACAGTATGCCAAACCTCACAAAAAGCCAGGACCTGTTTTTTCAGTCTTGGGCACCGATGCAAATTGAGTGTTTCCTCATGGAAATCAATGGCCCACACTGATGTCAGGCAGGTGCAGGTTGGGAATGAAGCCCAGGGGATTTAATATGAGGTGGGTTTGAAGACAGTGGGCAATTTTTTGATTTTCTTTGTTTTGGTGAACAGAAATGAACAATAATCATCAGCATTACAATAATACTGAATGGCTTACTTGTTACTGCTGTCTGCAGCATAATAGTAATTCATTGGAGTATGAATTTTACACTGAGGCAAATTTAGGCTGATTTTTTCCTTTTTCTCCTTTTTAGCGGAAATCTGTATTAGTCACTAAGGATTGTGGTTAAACATTTAAAAACAAAGATAGGAAAGAATCGACACCCTGAATACACACACCACAGCTAGACCTCACTACAAATTGTATTTTTCTGCTGTGATTTCTGTTGTAGTACTCATATAATCACAGCGCTTTAATGCTGCTTGCTGACAGCATTGGAAGTCAAGATGATGCCTGCAAGAAAAAGGTTACACCATAACAGAGACAAACCTATCCAAATGGATGTACATAGGTTTTATACTGCACAATTCACTGGCCATAAAGGAACCAGGAGGATGGCTGCTGGTTTGGGATGTCATTTGGCACCCCAGGGACCTGAGAGGCCAGACCATTCTTTGAGAGCAGCTTAATCTCTGAGGTAGGAGGGAGGCTATGACAGCTGGGGAAGGAGAGACAGTGGTCAGCCAGACTCCAAATACTCCTGAAGGCTGTAGTTTTGCAGTAGGAATGAGGTGATCAACCATGAACAGGCATCTCTACTCCACCACCACTCCAGATATTCCTTGAGACTGTTGTGACATCCATCTGACCTTCAGTGGGCTGGCTCAGCCAGCTAAACTTGCTGAACTACCCCCCCACCACCCCCCACTTTATGTGATTGTTGGGTCAGTTTTTTACTGATTTGACTCCTGAAATAATGCTATGTGTTTGTGCCCAGAACCAAACCAAGGAAATAGAGGGAACAAGGAGAGGTATTTGCCAGACTGGCTTGTTTTACCAAGCTGTGTAACCCAGAAATAATAAAGAGCAGGCACATGCAGCCAGACTTCAGCAGCAAGGACAGACACTCTATTAGAAGTGCAGAAGAAGCTGTGTGGAGATTGTTTCAACCCATAAAGTCCTTCAGAGCTGCTTAGTCAAGGAAACTGGGATAGAAGGAGCTATTTTAGAGGGTCCAGAGAACACAAGGAAATTTGTTACAAGCCATTGTTTAATCTCATTCAAGTGCAAATTTGAATTTTTATCTATTCCTTGATTGTTACAGTTGTGTCACTAAAAGTTTTGGAGTGCTAACCTTTAAGATCAAGATACAAATAGCTCAGGTGTTGTTCACATTGGTCTGACAACATTACAGCCAGGAAACACTCATGAGTTAAGCCATGTATTTGTTAGAACACACAAAAAGAGAGCCAAAAGAGAGCCAGAGAGCAAAGATGAATAAACCTGTGTGTACCTAGAGCGATTTAGAAATCTTTCGTACTTTAACTCACCACGGGAACCCAGAAGACCCTGGGATACAGACAAAGGAGCTGGAATGAAGGTCTGTGTGCAGGTTGTGTTACAGCTGCCCAGTGACACATCATTTTCCCATCCTTTGAGATGGTGCCAGTGGTAACTTGGACCTGATGGCCCAGAGTGTTATTCAGGATGGCAATTCATATATTGCTGCTCCCCAGGCCCCCTGCACATTCAACACACAATCATCCTCTGGTGACTGCTACTCTGGACATGCCAAACATGGCAGGAAGGAACCATGTAGGAACTCTGCATTATTTACTGACTGTAAAACTCAGTAACACACCTATTCTGGGTGACTCATTTCTGAAGAGAGTGAGGACACTCAAAGTTCTCCAAAATATCTGACAAGGTGACTAAGTAAATTCTTTGATACCACTAACCTCAGTTTCTCATCTCCTGACATCATTACCACAGAGGATCATCTAACAAAAACACACTCTACTTTTGAGTGTCAAGCTCACAAGTTTGCAATGATGAAATCCAAATGACTATTTTCAGGTGTTTGGCCTTTTACAGTTGTATTTTCAATATGTCCTTAAATTATCTGCAATGACATTTTTTTAGAGGAGCTGGTTTCCAAACTAAACACCTGGTTGCCAGTGTCCTCTTGTTTATTTAGAGATAATTTTGTATCACACTGTGATGGACATGGGGTATGTGCCTAAATGACTCCTAAAGACTTTTTTTGGAAAAGACAGATTTTTTTTTCCCCCCCCAAATTTCATAATCCACATCTTACTTGGAAAGGAAGGATTTGGCCATGGAAATAATTTTTCTACACTTCTTTACAGTTTTTGTGAACTGAACTAATCTTATTCTAATGAGAACAGTAAAAAGGAAGACTTCTTTGGAATGACAGCTCTTCTCACAATAAATGCTCCAGGATTATCCCTGTTCCAACAGAATGTAACAGAAGGAAAAATCCAGCTGTTATCTTGAAACTGTAAGGAATTTGCACAGTCTGAATGTCAAGACCTATGATTATTGTATTTATTGGAAAAATATTAGAAATTCCAGATTCCCAATACTGAGGTTAACACATATCTTGGTTGCTTCTATTTTCAGTATGAGAGAGTTAAAGAAAGCGTGTTCTTGAAATAAGACATTGTTCCAAACGTTATGTTGCCATAAGAGAATTCACATAGTTAACATCTTACTTGTTTTTAGAGGTGTGATGGTTTTGTATTCATATTTTTTTTCCAGAAAAGGGGCAAAGACATACAAACCAGAAGAAAATAGATGATGACTGATTTTTTGAAAGGCTTTGGATAGTGATTCATTGTGATGGCTAGGAAGGTTGAACCAGTCACAGGGAAGGGGCAGAGCCCTGTTTCAATGTGCCAGTTCTCTGCTTTTTTTTGCCTTTTATTGTCTCTTTTTTTTTTTTTTTTTTTAATAGTATATAACATATTTCTATAACCATCCATCAGCCCAAATGCCCTCTGTTCTGGCTTTCTTTTAAAGGCTTGCTAAGTCAGCAATTTCAGAAGCAATATCTCCTGCAAATCTTTCTGCACCTTGCTGCACTCCATGCAGTCAGAGCTGATGGGTCAGTGAAGTGTGTGGGAGAGGAGCAGGCAAGAAGATCCTTTCACTCCTATCTGCTGAACACCAGTGCAATGCCAGTGGCCCCTTGAAGTGTGAGGGGACAATCACCCTCCAAGTGACCCACGTGGGGCACAGAAGGAAATGGCATTCCCTCTGCAACCTAAACATCAGCTCACAGGATGATCAATTAAATGAGAAATGGATGATGGTGGCAGATCAGTAATCAACAAAAGCAGGAACTCATAGTGCTTGTCAGGTAATTTAAACACATCAAACGTAGTGTTATCTCTAATATGCCTCTTTCCTGAAAGCACAGGCCCTGAAGGAGCAAGTCTTTGTGAAGGAGAATAGTACTGACTCCATTTTGTCCAAAGCATCTCTTTTCAACACAGAGAGACTATGTTTTCTTCTCTGCAGAATATGAAAGCACACGAGAGGACAATTAATAGTGAAAACCCAGCAGGGCTGCTGTAAGCAAGTATGCACAGCATGATCCCCCGTTGCTTCTGGACTGGCACTAGCCTGTCAAATGCCTGGAAATGAAGCTTTCTTGAGCCTTTATTAAGATTCACGGGAAAAGCAGGGCCCAAACCCAAAGACAGCATCAACATGAAGTATGTCGGCCTCCTCTCTCCCATAGGCACTGCCAGCACATCTGGCTCAGAATCTAGAGGGGAATGAAGAAGGTGGGCGGGTATAAAGTGAATCTGTGACCATTTACTTTCATGACAATCTGCCACGGAGAGTCCATGCCACGCACAATGCAAGGCTCTCCGGGGACCGGGCCCCTGCTACACCATGGCTGCAGGCAGGAGCACTCACACTGCTCACATCTCTGCCAGAGGACTGTAAATATATACAAAGGGCTTCATAAAGGGATGTGGTGCACACATACGGCACAGGTGACTTGTTTTCTTCCTTTTATGCTCTTTTGTAGGACCCATGGTGGTCTTAAACCTCATCTCTTCAGAGATGCTGCTGAAAATCCCAAGACTTTCAAGTCCAGGTATTTTAAACTTTGCTTCATCCCTTCTGTTTATTCAACAATTTGATTAATTATTAGTGCTTCAAGTGAGTGTGGGTGCACATGCATCTGTATACTTATATAAGACTTAATGATTCAGGTGCACTAACTCATTCCAAGTACACACACACATTGCTTTCTGATAAACTGAACCCCCCAAAATAATCTCTCTGATTCTGTTTTCCTAGCACTTTGCACAGACTTTTAGAGCAGGACAAACACTGTCATCAATAAATCAACATTTTCCTTTATAATTTCACACAAAGATGCTTTTCACTACATGAAAATACAAATACTACATTTGTGGAAGATAAAAAATATAGAAGTTGTTATCACGTAGAGCCCCAAAAGATGCATAAGCTCTAGGAAATACAAAAGAATCACCTTCCTGGGTTTTCTTTTTGAAGCACTTAGAGCAAGCCCAGCTCCCTGTGGTCACATCAACACCCAGAGCTGAGGGTAAGAGGCAAGGGCAAGCTGCTTGTTGAGTGAGTGGGAGAACCAGCAGAACTGCTGGATAAAAATGGATCTGTTATTCCTCACATTTCCACACTTGTGCCTCTCAAATCTGCATTCTTAATTTTAAAAAAGTGCTTCATTTGCAGCAGTCTTGGCAGATAATATGGATGTGTGGTAAAAATACTGTTTTCTTGGATGATAAGGGACAGAAAAACATGAAATTCTGCCTATGAAGATAAGAACCACAGTTGTTTATCGAGCACCTGAAGTTCCCAGACATGTCTGCTGCGAGCCTGAGCTAGGTTAGTTGGTGAGACACACTGACTCCTTGGCTGTGCAAGAACAATCTCAGCTCAGCACACAGGGTGCTGTGTCTGCACCAGGCTGCAAACTAAAGGTCACATCAGCCCCAGGGGCTGAGTCCTAGCATTGCCACACCTGCCCAGGTGCTCGCTGCTGTTCTCTGTGCTTGCCTGGGTGCTCTCAGGGAGTGATGGACAACAGCTCCAAGGCATCACCTAAAACCACCCTGGTGTGTCACCGTGGGCACTCTTCATCAATATGTGCTCAAGGAGGTTGTGAGCAGAGCAAGGGTGACCCTTCAGAGTTGTTGCAGAGTGTGGTGATTCTGAGAGGTAGGTTTCTTCTTCTTTGGTATCTGAATTTTGGATTTGTGGTGTGTGGGTCATTATATTATCACCAAGCGAGTCTTCTCACCAGTTTATAAACTATATTTCAAACAAAATTTCCATTGTATTAGAAAACAGTGTTTTGAGAAAGTTAGACTCTGGGGGTTTTTTGCCATAATTGAAAGAAGTGTTTCACAACCCTTCATTTTTATTACATAAATGTTTCATTTTTATTATGTTAAAACCAGCTCATTTCAAGTTGCTTTGACTACTAATGCAGAAATCTAAAGGGTAAAGCAAAATTTAAATGTGTTGCCTTTGACATTATCAAGATAAAATAATTCAATAATTGCATGAAAAATATGCTATCGAATATGATGTGGTATTCAAAACCCACTTTTTCTCTGAATCAGCAGTGCCTCACAGAAAACACACCCTTCATTGCTTGGTGACTAGGTCTGTTCTTAAACAGACACTAAACCAAGTCGAAATAATTTCCTGTATTACTGTACTTTTTTCATTGGCTTTCTTGGTGACATTTTTTATTTGCTCGGAATTGTAATTTATCCGTTGTTGCCCAGGAAGCACAAAGTGGACCTTTTCAAAAAGGAATGTTAAAATTTTCAATTTATTGCTAAATGCTTGATATTTCATTGATGAAAAAATTGTGGTAATGCATTCAGTAAAACTCTTGACTCAAAATATATGCTTGCCATATTTGTCTTAGCTTAGAGAAGAAAAATAATTATTCCATTTTCATTTTCTTGATATATGAAAAGAAGCCTTTCAGCTGATTTTTTTTTCAGCATGGTGAGAATGGCCCAGCTGTACCATAAGCTGAACATTTAGCCTTGCATTCAGAAATCACCAGCTTGCATTCAAAAGTCAGTTAGTCTTGTATTCAAGCAGCAAAGATCATATGAATGATAAATGATTTGTAATGCAAGATGCTTTTTCTCCAGATCTTTTCTGGAGGTCAAAGGGCTCATCATTTTATGCTTTTCCAAAATTACATTTTTCTTTAGAAAGCAGGAAATTATTGAAATCCAGCATAAAATACGTATTTTAATAAGCAGAATATAGAAGGTATGACCTCTATCACTTGCTAAGTGTATCAACACCTTGCATTTTCCCAGTGGTATCTTTTAAGGAGATTTTAATATAAATCGGGTATTGAATGTGAAGATCTTTCCATTCTCACATTTTAATGAACTTCTTTCAATGCTGTGATACACAGTCAGGATCCTAAATCTGACTTATTGCTGCACTACATTTTGCGAGGCATGTAATTTGTGCACTGCAGTGGGGTTTTTCCTTTGTTAGAAAAAAACAGTTTGTATACCTTTGCTTCGATAGACTAACTTTAATCAAACCGTGTATACATATTTTAATTACAGATAAAACCTTCAGATGCCCAAAAGTAATCTTAAAAAAATGAAATAATAATCCTGGAAAATGGACATATTGTACAATTATAATTTAAAAAATAAAGACAGATGGTTTGAATAAGTGGCAAACTCATATTTTCATTGACTAGAAGCCTACACGTATTTGAGAAAATACTTTGAAATTAATTATTTGCCAAAAAAAGATGTCAGTGTTCTGGAGCTCTGCCACACTGTAGCATCTTGCATGGTTGGATGAATGTGTGAGAGGAAGGCAGATACGGACTCCATAATGATCTGTCATAATTCAGAGCAGTGGGGCAGATTCAAAATTAAAGCCAGCTCCAAATACCCTGGAGGAGCCAGTTTCACACTGCAATATGTCAGTAGTTTGGGAGTATCACTTTCTTCATCTCCAGTCTCACATTCAGCCTCACTCCTCCTCAATCTAGTGATTTTCTTTGGAAATGCTTATTTTTCATTAATCCTCTGTGGAAGCCCATTTATTTACTACATTTTGGCCTGGTATAACAAACCTGAGTGTGAAGATCAAGTTTGTGGAGAGCTCACAGCACCTTGAGAGAGCTGAGAGAAACTGAATCAGGATCTTGTTGTGCTCCTGATGCATTATGTAAGCTTGGGCTACATCTGTCTCCCTACATTTTTCTTCAGGAATGTAATCACCTGCCTCTGCAAGAATGGGATTTAAGCACCCATAATGTGCTGGACTGAAGCTTTTAAAAGGAGACGTATCATGTATGGTGGAAAAAGAAAACTAGCTCTATAGTTTAACTTGGTCTACTTGAAGTTCAATTATCTGGACTCTACAGAGATCTGTGGAATATGACCTTACTTTGGATATACCAACTAGTGTGTTACCAACCAGTAATGCAAACCCCACTGCTGTCAACCTGTAAGCGTTTCATGAACAAAAACACGTGAAAGTAGCAAAGACCTTCCCCATGCTACTTACAGAGCACTCAATACTGCATATCATATACAGTTTTCTGTACATTGCTTTGAATTATAATTAAAAATATGTGTAAAAATAGATTAATAGATTAAAATAACTGTTTTTTGTTTAAAAGTCTGACATTTTGATGCTTTAACAATACTCATTCTATATAAATAATTGATTCTCTCACAATAATGCTGTGAAAGCTGGAGGCCACACTGATTTCAAATCCACATGTCCTGTTATTCACCCATTGAGAACATGCATGATGTAAATAGGTAGTGAGGTATTCACACATTCATACATGGAGTGGGAAAATTGGAAGTTGTGAAAGGAGGGTTGGTAGATCTGGGGTATGATTCTAGCTAGAAAATAATAAAAAAAAAAAATTAAAAATTCTGGGACTGTAGAGCTATAATATGTGCATAACCTGTTCCTGGATCTGCATTTTTAAATACCCTCATGTACATAGAGGGTTAACTGATTGCTCCAACACAAATACAGTATAGATCTCAAAACAATAATCTTGTTGTAATGAGTAGCTGTTTCTGATGACAGTAAAGATTCTGAAATTTCACATGCATAACTCATGACGTGAATGAAAAATATATATAGAAGAGAGCAGTTTATAGTAGGTGCTACCAAACATGGTACAAATCAAGGTAGCCCAGGGTTTGTTTCTGAATGACCACCAACCTTTTCTGAAATGTCAACTGCAGATTGAAAAAATGTCTAATGTAATGTCCTTTAATTACATGCATACAAATCACTGCCTTCTTTTTTTGTTTTATTTATTTATTCATTCATTCATTTATTTATGTATTATTTGCTTCAGTGTGACATTCCTCCTTGTAAGCAAGGAAAGCCATGTGTTCACTCTGACCTTAGGCTTTAAGAGAGTTTGAGCTTTTTCATTGACCCTCCCCCCTCGACTCTGGGGCTAATATGTCTCATTATCTCAGTGCATAAAACTGATTATTAAGTAGCCTTAGATGAAGCAAACAGGCTTCTACTTGTCCTTTTGAATTATCTCAATATCTTTAATTGTTTAAAACTGACAATGAGGTCATTCAATTACAGTATTCTCTATGCAGTGTGTGCTTGGTGTCACAGTGAGGTTGTTATCCAGAGCAGAGGGGGTTAAATTATCAGTATGCTGTTGCTGTTGTGATCCTAATGTAAATGAACATTTGGTGGTTTATTTTTTTTCCTTAGCTGCTGGTTACTACGTTATTAGCATATTTGATGTATTCCTCAGCTCAGTTAATAAGCAGTTCTGAAGGCAAAAGATTGATGTTTTAGAAGGCCGTTTATGGACCATTCTGCCTTGTAACAATATCTGGGACATGTCTATGCACTATTATGACTAGCTGACTTTGGGTTTAGGCCATATGCACCACTGACAAAACCTGATCTGTGTTCCTGTCTGCTGCTTAGGTGTTTTATCATTAGATTATGACCACCCTGTGATTTCCAAACATTTCTTCTTTCCTCTCCCTTTCCTAAGGAAACTAAATTCTGCCTTGATATTGAAGTCTGTTAAAGAATTTTGTATGCTTCTGTTGTATTAAAATTATCTGAATACCATTCCTTGTGTAAAATACAGTCAAAGCCATGAAATACTTCTAAGTAAGTCCTGTAAAAAAAAAAATCCAATAAAATATTAAGGAAAAGTATCTGGAAATATGGGAGATACAAACAGGTGTATTACTATTAGACCTAGTCCATAGAATAGCCTGGAGAACCAGATCAGTGTAAAATGATCTAATGCAAGAGCAATTCAGCCAGTCCTAATGGAAATACAGAGAGATGACACTGAAACTGACTGCTCAGATGGAAAACCTGTGTTTTCATAGCTGGACACAGGAAAACCCCAGAGGGAAGTTCAAGGGTTTGTTAGAGGAGGTGGCAGCCAGTACCTGGGACAGATGCTGTCAGAGGAAGAGCTCTTCTGGTCTAAGGGCCAGTCTTGCCAGCAGGCTGTGGAACCTGGATTCTTTCCATCTTTTTCACTAACTCTCCTTTATGTTAGGTAGAAACTAACGTGTGGAACTTAAACTTTCAATTCAGAAAAATAAATTCATTTTAGCTCACCAACTGCCACTCTTTCATCTATTATACTATTGATTTTAGTGCTGTTGAAATGCTTTGGGATCCTGAATAGCTTTCAAATCTATATTTGAAATCTGTCCCTTTGTTTGAGTAGTGTCACAGGTAAAGTAATCAATATAGTTAGCACTGAAACTTGCTAAATGATGGCACTGCCTTTTGGTAAGGACTTGCAAGGTTTCAAATTCCTTTCTGGGAAATAAGGCTCTTCAGCCAGTTTTGTAAAAATAGACTTTTGTTGAGACAGTTTGTCTTCAGATTTTTAAAAATCATTCCACTCTCTCCTCTGCCTTTCACCCTCACCTGTCTCTGCTGTTTCAGTAGTAATCAGAAAAATTCTGATTCTCACTGAAACCTTCAAGGTGAAAAAACTTATCAAAACTGTTATGTCGGTGCAAAATATTTTATCTTTTGTACCTCAGGGCATTTGACAAAATGACTTTTTCTCTAAGTACTTTCAACCAGACCTTACTAACAAGCTTTCCACAGATAAGCAATGTATATCCTGGGTTTTTTTCTCATCAAGCTGGGATGCTACATGCATTTTGCCAAGCCTCTTGGCAGCTAATATTTTTGTTAAATTGGCTAGTACATCTGTCAGCCCTGGGACAAAGCTAGGTTTCCTACCCTGAACCTTTCAAGCAGAACCTTTTGTAAAAGACAAAATGCTGTATCTACCTTAAAACATAAAGGATCCTCAGGGCACTGGAAGCTAATGTGCAGCTTTAATGCAAACATCCCTTGTGAGGGCTCTCGGTCCTTGTATGCTCTGAACAGCAGGAGGAAGAATACATGAATATAAATGAGCTGCACAGCAGTATTCAGAAAATGGAGCTATAAGAGTTAATGAGATGGTGTCCTGCTGCTGGACGCTTGCATGTTAAAAATTCTGATGGTTTTATCCAGCAGCAAGTTTGAAAAACCTGTGCAAAGCTAGTGATTGTGAAGAACCCCTAACTACAGAATGGTGCTCCTTTCTGTGTGGCCTTGCTACAGGCAAAGAGCTTTTGATATATCTAAATCTAACAAGGAAGAAAACAGAGGGATTACTAGAAATCATTGATCATGGAGGAACCAAGTAATTATTAATAGCACTATGCACTGAACTGCACATGGCTGGTTCATATCTACAGCTCTGTGTGTTCAACTGCATGCAGCAACTGGCACAAGACCTTGTCACTAAACCCCACTGCAGGTTGCAAGTTGTGTCTCTTTAAGAGTCACTCTGTAGCAGCAGAACTCAAAGGGAAGGTTCCCATTTATGCTGGCCACAAAGGTGCTGCCCTTTGTAAAAGAGAAAATGAAGTGCATGTCTCTTCTTTCTTGCAACCAGTGGTAGTTTTCCAAAAACAGCCACCACCTTGAAAATGCCCCCTTTGAGCATTTGAGCTCATTGTATGTCTAGCACAGATCAGTCTGACTTACCTCTTTTGTGCAACTCTGTTAATTTACAGAATTAACAGGATGCATTGCAAGGCAATAATACATCTGCTGTGCCATGAGACAACTCTACACCTCAGTCTCCTCTCACGGTGCTTGGCTGAGGTGCAGAGCTGGTTGGCACAGGTGCTGGTGTGATGGATTTACTCTGAGAAGAGTCATGCACATCCCTACTCTTTCCAGGGTCTCCCAAACCTGAGAGACCACCTTGCACAGGTGAGCCTCCTGTTCAGAAACACTTGAGTTCTGAGAGTCACATATCTGAATGTCCCACAGAGAATGAATGTGAGGAGCTTAAGGAGAGCCTATAGTCTATGGTCAGCAGGATGTCTATATGTGTTGCACAAGGTGTGATGGGGAGAGAGTTGCCTGCCGCAATTTCACATCGTTGTTTACCTTCAGGAGCAATCTGGTCTATTAAACATTATTTTAAAAGCTTGGGGCCCATAACAAGCAGCAGAGTGAAGATTAGCTAAGCATGGGGCTTGTTTATACATGTTCAGTGATTATCACCCAGCTGGTGCGTTTTTCACTCTTGGTATTTGAGAATTAATAAACTTGCTGAGTGACAATTTCAACCTCATCTCTAATGAAATTAGCTTCTCTGGCAGAAATTGATGAGCACAGTTTTGACAGGAACTACCAGGTGTCACTCTGAGATGTTTCTTGCAAGTTCTTTTCCTAAGGACTTGTTGACATGCTGGAGTAGACTAAAATAGTTATTGAAAAATAATAATAATAAAAACAAAGCCTGAAGGAATACTTTTATTTTCTATATGTCTGTGCAGATATTGAAGGTTATATGCAGGCCAAAGTTTTCCAACCATCTCTCCTGAGAGCACCTAAACCCAGCATTGTGTAATTCTTCAAGCACAGATCTGGTTCCTACCTGTATACCAGGATCTATGAAGGAGCCTGGAACATCAGCTTGTCACATATTCATGGATCTTCTCTGTACATTTCAGAACTCAGCAGCTGGAACTTTACAATTCTGTGTTCCTGCTCCTCTGTCTTTTGTTTCTCGTTTCTGATTCTTAAAGGGGACTTTGACATCCAGAACTGAGGTGGGTGGCTTCACTGCAGGTGCTAAGGTATAGCACATTTCTTAGTGAAGAATAGCAGCATAAATCACTGTTGAATAGCTGTTGCAATTTAAATATATATCTTACAGAATCACAGAATAAAATGAGTTGGAAGTGATCCACAATGATCATCGAATCCAGCTCCTGGCCCTGCACAGAACATCCCCAAAAGTCACACCACATGCCTAAGAGCATTGTCCAAACTCTTCCTGAACTGTGTCAGGTTTGGTGTTGTGACCACTGCCCTGGGGAGCCTGTTCCAGTGCCCAACCACCCTCTGGGTGAAGAGCCTTTCTCTAAGATCCAACCTAAACCTCCCTGACACAACTCCAGCCCATTCCCTCAGGTCCTGTCCCTGGTCACCACAGAGAAGAGCTCAGTGCCTGCACCTGCTATTCCTCTCACCAGGAAATTGTAACTGCAGTAAGGTCTCCCTTCAGTCTTCTCTTCTCCAGGCTGAACAGACCAAATGACCTCAGCCACACACGGCTTCCCCCCAAGGCCCTTCAACATCTTTGTAGCCCTCCACCATCTTTGTAGCCCTCCTTTGGACAGTCTCTAAATATCTTAAAATCTGTTTTGTAGTGGTTTCTCCATGAAGATAAATCCTAAGGGTATAAGCATCATTCACTCTTGGAAAAAAGATATATTTCAATTAGGTTTGTGAGCTGAGTATTTTTCTTAAACAAGATCTTTAATCTTTCTAAACAGACTAAATTCATGGGACAGGTTATTATCAGGTTTCCTTCCTGCAAGGAGGAGAGGAGAGGAGAGGAGAGGAGAGGAGATTCTGACATACTCTGAATTCTCCTCTGGAATCCACTGGATTTCATGTGTTTCCATGTAGATCCTGCATGGGATCTAAACACTTCAGGTTCCTCTTTTAGTCCATAGAGAGTTAAGTTAGGGAATGATTCACCTGACTTCGGGCAGATTATGCAGGATGAGACGATTTAGTCCCTAAGAATATCTCTTTCCTTTTATATGTTGAAAAGGGATGGCAGACACCTGTTTGTCTATGGAAAAAAATGTTTACATTTGGTCACATGATTATGTGATTCTATGATTCTATGTAATGTAGCTACTTTTCATTCAAAACAGTTTCAACAGAGATTTCAAAGAACAGAGCTATTCAGCTGAGAGCAAAAATAAGCACATACTTCATCCCTTTGAACCAATACAATTCTAGTGAAATCTAGCTACTGTGACTTAACATTTAAGATTCAGAATTCAAAGCCTCTCACCCAGATTTTAACATAGAAAAGCAACCAGAAGAGTGCATTGAAAATGCAAAGATAGAAAGAGGTCAATGAGAAGCAGTTCTAAATGGCATGGCCCCTTTTTTTCTCAGTGTGCTCACCGTCAGCATGCAGTTAAGGAGGCAGAAATGGAACTAAAGTAAAATAAAATGTTGAATATGTTTTAAACCATAAAACAAGCCACTAAAGCTTCAGACAAATGAAGGGGGGAAATTAACTCTTATAACTCTTAAAACTCTTCAAACATAAAAATAATGCAGTGATTTTGGTGGTTAAAGGATTTAAATTCCCTAAGAGAGAGGTACATGACAAGGGCAGAGGAAAGGCTTTTATGTCCAACTATCCTGGTTTGGGTAGGGATAGAATTAATTATCTTCCTACTAGCTGGAACAATGCTATGTTTGGGATTTAGGGTGAGAATAATGTTAATAACACACCTATATTTCTGTTGCTGAGCAGGGCTCGCACAAAGTCAAGGGCTTTTCAGTTTCTCATGTGGCCCTGACAATGAGAAGGCTGGAGGTGGATGAGAAGATGGGAGGGGATACAGCTGGGACAGCTAACCCTGTGTGGCCAAAGGGATATCCCAGACCATATGGCATCATGCTGAACAACAGAACTGGGGGAGTTGGCTGGGAGTGGCAGCTGTTGCCTGGGGACTGGTTGGGTGTTGGTCAGTGGGTGGTGAGCAATTGCATTGTGTGTCACTTGTTTTGTGTGTTCCTTTATCATTATTCTTACTTTGCCTTCCTTTTCTGTCCTTTTAAACTATCTTCATCTCAGCCCATGAGTTTTGCCTCTTTTTCCTATTCTCTCCCCCATCTCACTGCAGGGAAAGGAGGGAGCAGCTGTAGGGTCTGAATTACTGCTGGGTTAAACCATGACACAAGCCAAAAAAACAATTAAAAATTAGGGCATTCCAAATTGCTTCAAGTAAGAGCTGTAATGACAACATCAATAAAAGAAAAAAGTCACACTTAAAATAAAAAATTTCCAAGGAAAGAAGCCTGTTAAAAAGAACAGTGTTCAAAGACAAGATGCAGAACACAGTATTGGGAACTCAGATCATGAACTTTTAAAATGTTATCTAAATATATGTTTTGTGAATAATAACACTGCAGTGTAGGAGCTTGAATTCACACAATTTTTTTGTTACTCATTGATATTCAGAACTCTGCATAGGAAACCTCCTGCCTTGTGAATCTCAGACATCTCAGGTATGAAGACCAGTCCAAAATTTCTGACTGGAATGATAATATCTGCAATTTGCTCTTCAGTCACCTGGCAGGGGATAATATAAATTTTTCCTTTATGTTAGATAAATA
This sequence comes from Pardalotus punctatus, assembly GCA_013400915.1. NCBI lineage: Eukaryota > Metazoa > Chordata > Aves > Passeriformes > Pardalotidae > Pardalotus > Pardalotus punctatus. The sequence continues at coordinate 354,265 of VZTX01001593.1, forward strand.
TCTATATGAAAAAATATATAGTAACCAGGGAAAATTAATGAACAAGTCATGGTTTGAAGGTAATTCATCTAAACTATTCAACAAACATACATATGAGATAAGGACACCTGAAAGCTGTTCACAGGTGAGGCCATTTCCAAACTGCTGGAAGAGAAAGGAGTGGTTTTACAGCTAGCATTGGCTTAGTTTTGACTAGAATTAACATGATTTGAAGCAACATTTTATTACAGACTGGCACAACTGCATGTGGAAAGTTTGTACCCATTAATGCTCCCATTAACAGAACAGATCCAGAATCTCAGCCCTTGCCAGAATCACAGAGATAGAGAGGAGTGAGCAGGGTGAGAATATATGAAGGCTCCTGCTGAGGCACATTGACTGCATTTCAAAAAGAAAACAGGCTACAAGGAGCCCTCAGGCCACAGTTCCCTCTCTGGAGTTTCTCGAGCTTGTGCTGGGCTCATGCTGCCCTTTTCTCTTTGCTGGGTACTAGCTCTACCCCAACACTGATCCGTTAACCTTTGATTAATAGAATTTAAATGAAACACTGGAGCATATAAATGTTATATTAGAAGATGGTAAAGAGCCTTATTAACATGGGGCTGTCTTTCTTATCTAAGGTGGGGTTTTCTCAGCTTCTTTTGCTGTCTGAGAAAACCCACCTTAGCCAGGTGATCTTCATTACCCAAAATCACTGAAGACAAGACTGAAGTCTTTTAACATGTAATATGCAGGACAATTACAGAAAAGCAGCTCTTATGTAAAGAAGGTTTATTTAAATTTTATCATTCTACATGAAGTTTAGAAATATAAAATAAAGAGATATAAGGTGGGCTGGCACTATTAACAACTTTGATCATTTTGACAAAAAAAATTATTTACATTAAAAATATTTAGATGAAAAAGGTTTTTGCAATACAATTTTTTAAATAAAACTAGCAAGGAGTCAGTGTCTTCTGCCTTTGTACATTAGAGTTTAGTAGCAAGAATGTTTGAACAGAGTAGATGTAATTACTGCTCTGAGTTAGAGAACTTAACTTTATTCTTGTAATAAAACAGAAATTGGTAAAAGAATATGCACACTACTTTTTAATGTAACTCAAGACCCTTCGTTTTACTTAAAATATTTTAAAGAAAATTTATTCAGACTACTTACTAGTTATTGTTTTTGACCAAAAACTTTATTTGACAGAAAATGTGCACACAAAATCCTTTGCATGATAATCTTATATAACACTGTTATACGTGTTTTTCAAAACATGTAGCTGAGAAGGAATCCTTCCTTATTCCAAGAGATGACATATTATGATGGTTCTTGTTACAGTGACGGCCTAAATTCATAATGTAATTAACTTACAAGGAGTAGGAAGATTCAAGGAAGGGAAAGTACAAAAGACATGCCCCTTTGCCTTAGGTCGTGTTGATCACTGCTGCCACCCATTCTGTGGTTACCTTTATTAGAAAATAGCATCATTTTCATAATACGCCTTGAGTTAAAGGAAATATAAGTAGAAAATAAGAGATGTGCTAGACTAGCAAAAAGACCGACAAACCTCAAGCCTATTCTTAGCAGCAGATTTCCCTTTCCAGTATAGCAGAGTATGTGGACAGCACATGGATTATAGATGTAGAATATGTGCTACTTTTTCATCTTCCATCACCCTAACACCAATGACACAGCAGGACAAATTTACAGTGATCCTAGGAACAAGGTTATGGAAAAATGACATAAAGCTAGTGTTTTCACTGCTGGAAAATCTCATTTTGCCTGACCATGCCGCCCAAAAGGTGTACATACTGTGTTCTGTCCACCTTTTCTAATGCAGTGATGGCCAAGAGGAAACACTTGCTGGTTCAGCAGAGTGCAGCAGACACCCTTTTTAAGCACCTAAGGGGCATAAGTATCAGAAGAGGCTTGAACTACTAAAAAATTCATTTTATTATTATTTTATTATTGTTACCTTAAAAGAGAGACTTATAAAGAGACTTATAAAACACTATATATACATAAATTCCTAGTAAATCATGGGAAACAGTTACCAATGAAACTTTATACCCAGAATTCAGATATGCTTGGATATGAACCCTGCTACCTGTGTGTGAAACACACTTCAGAGCAGTCATCAAATGGCACTGATAAGTCGTAGCAGGACATGGAAATGAAAGCAAGAGGGCTGCGAGCCTGCCTGGAGATACTGGCTTTAGGATCTGTCTTGCTTTGTCATATTCATTAACAATAGGAAGCAGGATGACTGAATGGACCTCAGTGGGATTCTCATATTTCAGAAGGATTGATAGAGTGGGGCCAGCTATGAGAAATATATATAACTTGTGTGATGAAGGATTACTCTGACATTGCTGAGACATGAGCCCTGCTCCCCTCTGTGGCTGGGAGAGCAGAGTCCTTCAGTAATTACTGGGTGATCAGTTCTCCCCATTCCTGGACTCTGGGGATTGACTACAGGGACTGAGTGTAAAGAGTCAGAAAATTACTCCTTTCAGAAAGTTAATTTACATCAGAACTGATTTTTAATTATTAAAAATAATCATTACCACCAAAGAAAATAATATAAGAGATACCTACATTTTTCAATTGTGTTCTTTATCTGCATATAGAATTAACATACATTTTAAGACTACAGGGTTTTATTAAAAATTTTCAGGAAGGTTGTACAGATCCAGAGAGCTTTCCTAGGAAAGCTTAGCAGTGAATATAAAACACAGATAATTTCATAATTTAGATAATGGTAGCTACATGTAAGCATCTGGATGAATACAGAATTTAAGTAATTCTTGGAAATCGTAGTTTGATTATGAATCTTTCACTGAATTAGTTTATACTGTTGGTTGTTGCTTGTCAGTTGATGTTTTGCTCCCTTAAGCCTTCAGACATATAAAACTTATGAATATGTTTTCACCATTTATATTCACTTTGCACACATGTAAATTGCTAGCTCTGGTAAAATCTGTTGTAAAATGATAACTTAGGTTTCATTTTCTGTACCTGCAAAGTGGATCCATTAATTTTACTGTAAAAGAAGTAAAATGATTGCTCACTAAATAACACCTACAAATATCTTGATGATTCTTAAACATTTTCTAATGCATTGTTTACATTCTCTTCACAAATACAAAGTAACAATTAATTTAAATATTGCAAGTACATCGACATGAGACTAAAAATGTGAGTGAGTGAGTGAGTGAGTGAGTGAGAATGAGAGAAAAACAGCACATGTAATTTAGAGTTATTTTTATAGTGAAAAGCTGTCCTTTCTATTCCCAGAAAAAATGTTTACTGAGAGATTAAAATAATATTGCTCTCATAAAACTAAAAGCTCTCACTTTTGGCATTTCCCATAAATCCAAGTTTGAGACTGATGCCAAGAAAGGTATTGTTTGTCTTGATCAAATGGAAATTATCAAAATACCACATTCAATTCTGATTCTTATAAAAATCTCATAAAACTATAATCTCAGCTCATGAAATTGAGGCTGGAAATTTCATATTATCCAGTAACCCCAGTACAGCAAGGTAAATGCTTAGGTGCCAAACTCAAAATTTCAAGGTTTTTCAGCAGGTAGACTCTTTAACAGAAATAAAGCCAGGGAGCCTGTGCCATATTGCTACAATGACCTCAGATGCAGATGAGCTGCCAGGGCTATTGCTGGTTGATGGCCAGGTGCTGCCTTTGCAGGTATAAACTACAGACTGTTCTTCCTCATGACCAACCCCTTGGGAATCCCCCCACAAAGCCGGGGAGCACTGCAGTAGTGCCTCTTTGCACACTGGTGCTGCATCCTGGGAGAACAGGCACTGGTTTTCACACCAGAGGGGAATTCCTGCTGGCTTACATCTCCTCTGCAGCGTCAGTGACTAGCTATGCAGAAACTGCCAACCCAGGGCCTATATATCAAGCTATCCATTCTGACAGCCAGGTTAGGTTAATCATTAAAACTCTGCCTCTCTTCCCTCTGAGGGTCTCTGGGGCTTTGTTTAATGCAGCAGACAGATGGCACTGAGGAAATTCAGGTGGTGCGTGATGAGATTTGGGGTTTTTTTAATGTGGTTGCTAGAATTTTTCAAATAGATTAAGTTCAATTGTAAATCACTCCTGTTCCCAGGGTTGGAGTCTTTATTAGCCCCCCAGTGCTTGCACTGAAGAATTGATCCTTCAGCAGCAACAGCACTTGATGGGGGGAAGGCAAGGCTTTTCGTTCTGACAGCACTGTACACCATCTGTTACTGCCCTGCTGCAAGGAGGCGATACGGTCAAGTGTAACTAGCTAATTACCCAGCAAAACCGAACCTAGTTCATTTCACCACCCATATATAAATTCTTATTTCAGTTTTCCTTGTTTTTCTTTAATCAAGTACATAACCCACATAATTGCCTCTCACCATCAAGGCTGCTCAAGCCTTGAAGGTCACCCTGGCCTATCCAGATCTCACCACCTAGCTTTATATCTTTTCCTTCCCTGATAGTCAGGTTTTGCTGTTGGTCTATGGTTCTGACACTCAGCCAAACTAAACATAGTTTTAAAACAGGAGAAAATACAAGGAGCAGGATACGAGCACTCTTTTCTCCTATACAGCATGCAAAGTACAGGTTCCCCCACTCCAGTACAAAAAAAGACAATGTATACAAAATGCAGACCATAGGTAGAAACCTTCCCTGCAGCTTCAACCCCCTTCCCTGCAACCTTGTCATAGGTGGATTCTTGCTGCCACTCATCAGCCTGTCACAGCTGGGCTATTTACATTGACTGAGGCGAACACAGAACTTTGTTTCAGGATGTAGATACAATAGTAAATTAAGTCTGTGGAGAAAACAAGGCAGGAAAATTACTGTTCTCAAGGAGCAAGATAAAATATAACCCATCATGGGGAATAAAAAATTAAGTGTGAACGTGAGCAAGTTTTATTTACAGATCAAAGATGCCCTGAAAATTCAAGAGAAAATTATGAACTGAAAGATTTAAGATTTCTGGGAGCAAAATTCATTCCCTCCCGAAGACACCAGCTGAAATGAGATTTCATCCTTCCATGTGAAGGTCTTGTTTTCAGAATTTTTCCAATCCATGATGTCACATTACTGAGTTGATTTGAAAATTTCTATTAATTTTTTTAAGAGAATTTTATAAACTCTTACATCTTTGAAAATTATGTTTATTTGTTCCAAACTAGAAAAATTATTTCACAAACCACATTATTTCAGTGTAAAATAAGCCTCATCAATGTGTTGCATTTGAGTAGGTAAATTCATAAGAGAAAGCCAGTGGCTAAAATTCCAATTTAGAACTAATATTCAGTGTGGGCAAGCACTATCAGAAAGACTGTTTCTTGATGAATAGCCCAATGACAATAAAAACAATGTTTTCTGGGAAGAATATATTCTTCAAGGAAGTGTTAAAGCCAGCTACTAGCTTCTGCAATATTTGTTCTGAATTCCAATGTGGTTTTGGGTTTGGGATTTTTGTAAAGATTATATCCAAGTTACCAGCTTCTGCAGTGTGTATTTTAACTCCAGGATGTCAGTTCATACAGAGTGGTTTTAACTGTAGGGAAAATTTAAGACCTGAAACTGGTTGTTTTGGGTATTACACAGCTGGATTGTGTTTTTCATTATCTTTTATGTTCTAATTTGTCCTTTTTTGTTCCTATTTTCTCCTGCAGGTATTTGCAAAATATATGCCCACTTTCTGACTTTGATGGTATCCTAAGAAAAGGAAAATAAGTCTTAAATTTGTACTATTTGAGCTTTCTTACACAGTCTAAAAAAAACTGACATGTACTGAGGTTTGGGATACAGATTCTTCACTAGGTTACCAAGAACCTGATGTGCAATGAGTTTCTTTCTCAGTTCCTGATTAATTTTACTAGTAATTTTTTGTGTGTCTTCCTCATTCCTTTGTATCTGTTTCAATCTTGTTAAAAGGCTGAGATTAATTTTTGGAAGAACTCAGGTGTCTCAAGAACAACCAAGTTTAACAAAGCTAAAGGAAGACATGCAAACACGCTTCAAACACATAAAGGCCTGATGAGAAAAAAACAAAAAAGAAAAACGGAGGGAATAACCTCTCTTCTCAGAGTGGATAGAACAAGAGGTATTAGGAAAAATTTTCATCAAGAGTTAGTTTAGTTACAAAATAGAAAGAAAAATACATTATTTGTAGCTGTAGGACAGAGAATGCTGGATTGAATTGTTGCCAAGCAAGCTATTTTAATGCAGGTTAAACAAACAGCCCCAAGGAACAGACAGGTATTTCTGATGCTGCCATGGGGTAGGAGAAAGGATTAGATGATCTTTCTGAGCTGGCCAAACAACCAAAAAAGAGCCCGCATTAAAAAAAAAAAAAAA